>JBAMJV010003753.1:0-309829 GCA_037951105.1 Echinarachnius parma
TTAATCTCCGAAATTTACTTATTTCCATAAAATTGGTTAACTGATAACCTATAAAGTTTTATGTTTTTTGTTCGGATTGTTGATACTCTTTACCGCATACAAAATATTTAAATACACAAAGTATGTCAAAAGTAACTCCTTACTCTGGTTATATAAATAATTATCATTTGTGAAGGACATCAATAAAAAATGCCCGGATGGGGCTGGGGAATTCATATTGACCCATGAAGTGGGTATTGTTTGTTTGATTCTTTATTTAATAATGGTAATGAGAACAAGCGTCGCGCTTACTTGTCACGATAAGCCGGACAGTAGCTCTTACTAATTCCATTAGAGTCGACGACCTTGCATTCATACTCTCCATCGTCCTCCAGCTGTAAGGGCCCGGCTGGACAGATCACACCGGAACTCAGTGCGCACCTTCCACAGCGTACTTCCCCGGGTCGGCGTTGTTCATACTCGGCAGGTAAGTGACTGGCCGTCACCGGTTGCACTGCAACTAAGCTAGCGATGGCGATCCCCGGTTTGCCCGACCTTCCGCCAAGTGATTTGGAACCGCTCGGGTTTGGTGGTGGTGGAAATAGCAATTGAGCGTTACGCTAACACCCGGTCTTCTTGTCTGTGGAGCATCCTGTGGTTACAGCGCGCCTCGCCTGAACCTACAATTTTATTTTATATTAATGAAAAAGCAAAAAATATACTATTAATTGTGGATGTGATTGAATGAAAATATAATTGTTCAACAGATTTGTTTCTAATAATCTAGGATAGCGGTCGCATTCCCTGTTTCCACCGCAATATAGACACCGTCGGGTGACAAAGATTGCATTTTATTTCAGGTATCTTGGTATCGTATGACTCCCTAGGTCCGTAATTGAAGATTCATGATTAATCGTACAATAAGGGATAACTATATCAATCAGACCACTAATCAAAAATAGTGTACTATTGATAAGATAAGATCAATCAAATAAAATCAAATCAAATCAAATCAAATCAACCAAATCTTGTTTTCATTGTTACATGAGGACCTGTATATCGGCCGTTTCAACAAAATAGATTTCAGCAATACGAATAGAGATGACTAACAAGGTATGTGAGACTGCTAGAGTTCTAAGTAAGGTTTGAGGGTGGACATTGTGACAATGTGGAGTAGATCAATTTAACTGGTGTCACTCACCCATCCCCTCGCTATAGTATCTATATACGCCATTGAAAATGGTTGTACTCATTTTGGAAATTTACATGTAAAAGTAATGACATATTTTCAATTTCTTCGTCAACTATTAATACAGAATACCCAAGAAAGATTCCTATAATGACGTCACAATGACAATCATATCAACATATCACTTTTGAAAAACCACAATTTCTAATTAAGTTCAGAGAATATAAGTGAAATAATTGTTAGTTCTGTACATAGAAGTCGTATATCAAAGCATTCGTCGTCGGGAACATCATGGAATGTTCCCTCGGGGATTTATAAAATGAAGTTACGGGAGACAATAATATGCCCTCGACTAGGTCTCCGGGAAGGGTGCGAAATTTACAAAAACGGACCGAGACCAGAACCCAAATGTAGCCGAGACCGAGACCACTGAACATAAATATATATATATTTTTTTTAAAGAACAGGCATGTGGGCTGGGGGGGGGGGGGGGGGGGGGGGGGGGGTGGTTCGACGCAAAAATAATTGCCGGCGAGGCCAATACACCTGGTTAAGTTGTTGACCATTGGTTTAGATGGGTCGAAACGATACAAAATGAACCCGAGACCGGTAAAAAGTGGACACGAGACCGATGGGGGGGGGGGGGGGGGGTGGGGGCGGGTCTACGGCCTGCCTCCTCCAACAGTAACATTTAAAGAACAGGAATTTATATGTTATGTTAGCCTAATTTAAATTAATAAAGGGCTAAATATATTGGGCGAACAATTTTGCCATGTACGAAGATGTTTCAAAGCAGGACTACGAATAAACCTCTCGAGATAATACCAAAAAGTTGTGAATGAGATCATTTTAGATATAACTAAATCATAATGCAAGCCTTTCAACACCGCTTGTTGGAGATTAACTCACAGAGAGATCTATAAGCCAATACAATATCGTTAGTTCGGTCAAAAGAACAACAGCCATCTAGGTTAGATTAAACAAAAAATAACTATGAAATTACCGATTATCAAGAAGTGAGTGCAGTGAGAAAATTACTGCCGAGCCGAAAAGCCAGGAATCCCATTGTACAGGGCGTGGAGAAATACAGAATCGGTACAAAAGATCAGAAGACTATAAATTGTGCAATATTCCCGCTCGCGACTCTCCCTTGCAGAACTAAACGAATGTTGTGACGGAGCGCGGTGACAGTTTTGATTTATAACTAATTGTTCCTATTTGCAAAGTCATATGTAACTAGTCTGGGGAAACAAAACAAGATCCCATGACAAGGTCACGTGACAATATAAAGTTTCCTCGTCCGTTGTAGGATATATTCATGCCGCTGTGTTTTTCCCCAAACCATCACGAGAATGAAAACATTTCTTTCACTTTCATTTATTTCAATTGCAAATATTTAATTGCATCGGGTGGGAGTGAACTGGGCCGATATTCATGAAACCCCGCTAGTCTAATTGCTTGGTATCTCTTTTAGATGGCGTGGTCAGCAGATTAAACACAATATATTTTAGTTGCTACTAGGGTTAACTTAGTGGGTACCTAAAGCTTACCCAGCTAACCCTAGTTGGGGAGAAGTAAACCGTTTGTTGCTCAATAAACTGCGCCATTTTAAATACACTTAGCAATAAACTAAGCTGGCGGGGTTTCATGAATATGGGGCCTGGCTTGAAGTAAATTTAGGCCACATTGAGGTATGCATAACGTCTTGGAACTAATATCAGCTTCCTGTATGCAATGGCGTAGCGAGGGCTGGCTCCTCTAGCCCCCCCCACACCCCCCCCCCCCCCCCCCCCCCCCCCCCCCCCTCCTCCCCCCTCCCCCCCCCTCCCCCCTTTTCAACGTCAGGTCCGTTGTTGGTTGCTGCTGCTTGCTTTTTAGCTGGTATTATATATATATAATTTTGAGGCTTTGAATAGCCAAAATCCAAAAGCCCAGGGCCCCATTGCATAAATCATCTTATCAATTGATGTAAATGTCAAATTATTGTAACTACTGTGTACCATAGTAACGGCCAAAATGCCCAATGCTGATTGGGTTCTTGCCATAGTTGTTACAATAATTGGACATTTACAACAATTGGAAAAGTGTTATGAAACGGGGCCCTGCAGGACCCTATTCGTAGCGGCTCGCGCTTTATGTGCTCACAATCATGTTGGCGCCCCGACCATCCTTACCCTTGGATTAATTCATGGCTACGCAAAGTCTGTCTCTATGTACATATTATCGAATGTTAAAATAATAATTATTGATATTTTATTTTTTACAAATGTTATCACTATAACAATGATTATCTCTGAAGAACATACATTTACTTATCACCCTTTTCTTTCACAAAAATAACCAACGAATTTGAACACTAACTGACGTGTTCTGTTGTAAAAGGCAATTAATCCCAGTTTGTACAATTTCCCGTGCAAATTTTGGCACATAAGGCGGCGCCTATCTCCAATTCATCAGCCCTGGGCTGCACGTCTACTAAATGTAGCGAACGCCACAGAAGGGGCCAGTCCTTTGCTAACTCGTGTGATTACAATTTTAGAGGTGGTTTGACTTAATTCAGATGCACATTACCATCTTGCGAACGCCTTGTGCACGGTGCGAAATGTGCACTAGCTCACTATACAGGGTGCCCCCCCCCCCCAAAAAAAAAACGGAACGGGGCACTTCCCAAAATATAGTAACAAATTTATTATGTCCATCGGATAAAATGTCCCTTTCCAATGAAAAACGATACCAAGAACAGTAATTTTGGTCGTGTAGTTTTTTGTTTTAGGGCGCTGTGAGTGACACCATGTCAGGTTCCAATTTTTGTCAATTTTTACCAAGTCAGTGCTTTATAATTCGCACTCACTGCCCCTCATAGCGTCGATCAACGAGCAAAACGCATGCCATTGTTAGTGTGCATTCAGCTGTGTGCCAAGAGAATGGGCCTAGGTGTTCGATGCTATTACGAGCAAGAAGTGCGATTTATCAGGCAGTGACTTGGTAAAAAATGACAAAAATGGGAACCTGACATGGTCTCACTCAAGACGTCCTACAACAAAAACTACTCGTCCAAAATTACTGTTCTTGGTATCGTTTTTCATTGGAAAGGACACTCTATCCGATGGACATAATCAGTTTGTTACTATATTTTGGGAAGTGCCCCGTTCCGTTTTTTTTTTGGGGGGGGGGGGGCCACCCTGTATATCATGTTTCATTAAACATATGTTTTGGGGCATTCGGAGTATGACAATACTGTACTATCTCATCATTCAATTTGGCACCTTAAATGAAAAAAATACCAGAAAAGATTGTAAAAAAGAAAGAAAACAACTTGTACAAATGTTCACTGTGTAGTCCCATGTGTAAAATGTAAATGTATTGTTTCAGTTGCGGGCCCCTATTGGGAGACACAAATTATCTATCGTTATTTGTATTTCAGCACGAACATAACGCATTTTGTTATGTTGATTTAATATCCTTATCGATTTTCTCGTCGTCATTCATTCGCCTCAATCGCTAACTAATATAAATCCATAATATAATCGTATTATTGCACGAATTATATAAAACAATGCTTATACTGTTATGATTTGTCTATAACAAATTATTGTATATTTCATTATCTATTTCGATTTTCAACATTACAATTAAGAATTAGGCATTCAAAAATTTAGCATAGGCATACATATGAAAACAAAGATATGAACATAATATCTTCTAACAAACAATAAACAAAAAACGAAAATTTGTAATTAACCCCTTTCCTAGCAATCAGCATAGAGTTAAAGGGGTAATGCAGTTCTGATTTAACTACATTTTTAGTAATTAAAACTGTTAAAGTGATCCAAGTAAAGTGTCTAACTCCACGAAAATTACTTGGAGCTTTCTCGTTTCTCTTCTGCCGTGTTGTTTAGCTTATGCTAAGAGAAAAATAAAATAGGGTTAGATTTGTTCAAATGTCCCTTTAGTATGAAGATAATTATCATTGAAAATCATCATCTTAAAAGCGTTGCCCAACGCTTTTGGTAAAAAGTACAATTGCCGTAGCGGAACACGTCCGGCCAGCGCGCCACGCGATCACGGACCTTCCGGCCGATAGACAGGGCAGCGCAACGAGTCGATGTACCCGACTGTTGAGCCGAGCGCTCGCAAATTCTGTACCGTCTGTATACACGGCTGCGGATATCGTCAAACGGATGATTATTACTGCGAATATTAACTCAATATTCGTTTTTTTCACTAGGTAAACAGTGTTCGTTTTCTTTCAAACTTTCACAAATCTTTCAATTGTATTTTACAATGATATTGATATAGGATCGAAGTCTCAAATGTAATTTTGTGCAATATCTGACACTTTACAGGGATCACTTTAAGAGCGTTATAGGTTAGTTGGTTGGTTATTTGGTTTTGGCAGACGCGTTCAATCAATTACGATACTCCTGGGACTGCCATTTATCGCCACCTCCTAATAGACAATATTCGTTATCATTACAAAATAATAGTTTTAATTCAAATATGCCTCACTCAATGGTAGAAAAATATAAACGGATACGTTGCAGTGCAGCTGTGCTTTAAAACGCAGCCTTCAACCCAAGAGGGCGTCAGACACCTGAAAGTTTCAACCATTTATTAAATCCACCTACCGTATGTGAATGAGATGGGCCTTATCATTTATTCAAATATAAATCATTTATGAATATCGATTTGATCGCACAAAGTTTATTCTATTTAAAAAACTGTATTCTATTGCAAATTTTAACACCTATTTTTGTATTACCTCACGAAAAGGTGATATCTTGAGGCGCCGTCTAAAACCAAACTGTACTACCCCTTTAAAGGGGACCACCAGGAAAAGAACAACACATACTTATATGCTTTGGTACCGTTTTGTGATATCAAATAGATACCCAACATTTAGCAAAGGGTTGTGTAATTCATAAACAAAGTGCGCCAATGCTATTCACGCGCACGTTTGTAAACAATAGATTCCCGGGCGATTCGTTCGCTCTGCACACATTGTAATTCACCGCACACATAGCAGTCTGCGTAATTCAGACCGCATGAATGCATGCTTTAGAATGGTGATGCGTTTCCAATGATATATTTTTTTCTGGAAACATATTTTTGTGAACTTGTTGATGGAATGGAATACTAAAGATGTAACCTTTCTTTAATAAGAATATTATTTTTGGGTGGTGGTACCCTTTAAAGTATCCATTATTTGTTTTATAATAATATTGTATATCTTTAATACCTACTTTGATTTTCAACATTGCAATTTGTATATTTGGCATTTTAAATCCATGTAGACACAAACATTACAACAATTAAAGGGAAATTAACCCTTATCCTTTTGACTTACTGGATGTGATGAGAGCATAACTACTATCATTGCTAGTCACTTATTTCCTCATGAATATTCCTGATTACAAAAATAATCAATATGTTATGGACCACTGTCGTCTGCTTTCAATGCCAACAGGAGGCGGCCATTTCTTCAACTACTCGCGGTGAAATGACGTGGCAGGCGGAGAACACAATAGCATTATCGTAACCCGCTATTATGTTCTCCGCCTGACACGTCATTTCACCGCGAGAAGTTGAAGAAATGGCCGCCTCCTGTTGGCATTGAAAGCAGACGACAGTGGGCCATAACATATTGATTATTTTCATTATTGGGAATATTCATGAGGAAATAAGTGACTAGAAATGACAAGAGTTATGCTCTCATCACATCCAGTAAGTCAAAAGGCTAGAAGTTCCTTCCTCTTTAATCATGAACATGAACATAATATATATTCGACAATTACAAGGCAACGATAAATAACACAAATTGACATAAAGAGAAAACATTAAAATTTTCATAATACTTATATCCTAAAATGAAAAGCAACGGAAATGCTATACATTACAAGCGTATGATTATTACCCCTTTTCCTACTAATTTAGCAATCTCCATAGAGTTAAAGCGAACCAACACCAACAATTAAAGGAGTAGTTTAGTTTTGGTAGAGAGGGCGCTGCACATCACAATATTTTTGTGAGGTAATGAAAAACTGAGTATCGAATTTGAGAGAACATGCAATTTTAATGGCAGAATAAACTTTATTTGGTCAAAATCGATCCAGAAATGACTGAAATATCAATAAATATATTTGATCTTATAATTATTTGGGGCCCAAATAATTAGATGATTTTTTCAAAAAATAAAAAAAATGCTTGCACTTTTTCAAAAAATTTCAAAAGTGTTTTTTAAATAGTTGTTGATGATCTCTCTATTTAATCATTATTTCAATAAAACATCACATGCATAATTTTGTATGAAAAATGGTTTAAAACAATACCTTTTTAGAAAGCGCCCTCTTGTGTTTTAATGGCTCTTTTTGAATGATAACGGGCTTTTTACTTAGTCGTTTGTAATTTTGTATACCTTTCGTGCATGGTGGAGTTATAACTACCGGTATTAGTTTATAATGTTACTGTCCAGGTTTGGTTACTAAAATTCAGCCTTACCAAAACAATACTACCCCTTTAATGTTCAAATACATGAATAATTATAACAGTTTCCGTATAATAATTTATAATAATTTCAATAAAATATAAAACTCATCATAGTACTAAATTATGTGTTCATTGGTCTGCAGAAAATGACTAGTATATTTTCAACAGGACGTTTGCGTTATTTTTGTCTCCAAACCAAAGACGCTTAATTCTACAGTCTTTGTCCAAACGTAATACGCGTGTATAAAACTGACGCACTCGAGAACGTTTAGCGCTTAATCACGCCTTACGCTTATGGCCTTGTTATACTGAATTCGGGTTATTCAATCGCACTGTTTATGAATTACAAAATCATTAGCATAGATTTGGACGTCTTATTTGATATAAAATGCCGGTATATAAACATATAGGCATTTGTTCTCTGCGTGGTGGTCACCTTTAATACAAGGCGAACTTTGTTCCCGTGGCCAATGTGTTATTCAAGGTGAACGACTCTAACCATCCACACATCACGCTTGTAGCTGTGATAACTATTACCCAGTTTATTTGTATCCGTTTAATTGTGTGTGATTTTGTGAGTGTAATTTATGCTTTAGGAAATTGTATTTATTGCTTCATTTTGCTCTGTTTGAGAGTATCTTTACTTTTTAAAAGTTTTACTGATTTTATCAAGTCGATCATTTTATTTTTATTTATGTTTTATAATGTCGATTGATAAATTGATTAATCTATTTACTGTTTAATGTTTAGAGTGATAACACATTGGTATAAGCAATCCTCAAAACAGCCATTTATACAAGAATTACTGTTACTAAAAACTTGTAAAACTACATTACGTACATTTGCTCCCTCATTTTAATTCGTTTGGAAAAGGATAATAGGTATTGGTTCTTTGTTTAGTTACGAGTCTTATGGAACTGATATTGGATTGATGGAGATGCGTTCTATGTCTTTTGCGAGTGGAAATTTCATATCCGTGTTCGTAATACCGCCCTCTACATCACACTGCGGGATCATCGGCATATGGCAAGCATAAGCGGCCAAAAGTTCGTCCCGTGACGTTGTGACGTGCTGTTCTATCACATCCCTATTTAGTTCCAAGTAGAACTTGTTTTTACGAAAGTACACCATTTTGCCGTCGTTGTATACCATCGCGAACATTCCCTCGTCGAAAATTTTAAAATTTGGCCGCGGGAGGGCGTGAAACACGTAGCTCATGGTCTCGGCGAAGTAGTCCACATCACGCTCCGTGTTCGGATCCACGTCGGATAGTATCCGCCATCCGTCTTGCCAGCTGTCGTCCTCCATTATCGTGTCATCCGGACATTGGTTGAGCGGTGCGTGCAGTCGGCGGATCAATCCGTTAGGCATGCGCACGACCTTGTACGTAAGGAACGATTGTCGATATGTGGCGCTCTCTGTCGCGAAGTCGAGAGGGATAGGGTCGAAGGTCGGATCTGATGCGCCCACCTCTACCAGATGCCGCTGACCTTTGACCTCTAGATCGTAAACGATGTTTGTCATGTGATAGCGGTCGTGCCCCATGAAGCTGCCACCAACGAGCATTACTTTGTAGCCGAGTGCAGTCAGTAATCTGCGAATAAAACGACAACAAAACCTGTCAGAATTGGTAATTTCACGGATTGATTTCGGGAATACCATTTTTATAGCATAGTCAACGCCCTCAAAATCATTTGCATGATCATCAATATCATCATCACCATCACCATCATCATATCCATCATCATTATCATACTCATAACCATCGTCATCATCATCTTCACCACCACGCCCACACATCATCATGCCAAACATGATACTTAGACCCACCTATTAGTAAATATGTTGAGCTGATAGCAGACACCACCTCGCCTGCTGAACATATCGGCCACCATTTCATCAAACGAAGGAAGGTGCCTCTCCGCCGGTGGTAACGCACATGTGTTGGTCACGTTCTGGAAGGGCACTCTGTAGTGACTAAGCCGTACAATCTCGCCAAGTAACCTGAACAAAAAAAAAGTCAAGATATTTTAAGTGTTTATTGGTATTATTTTAAACGTTTGTTGATATTCCGAAGATGCTTCTGTCCTTAGAGGCTAACCACTCTCTCGGACCCTATGGAGTATTCATGAGGATTAACCTATCAAATACATACTAGTTCGGCCAGCTGATATCGAGTTTGCAGAACGCTGCTACAAGCACTTTTAAGGGTTTAATTTTGTACCCAAACGTTTGGTCTGCACCCTATGGGGTGCACACATGCCACCCCCACCCTCATCTATGTGCAGAATTGTACCCTTAACGGTGCTGTTGCTGTAGAATCTTTTTGGATCCTAAATGTACCCTTATTTGTCAGTGTCAGTTATTTGTCATTTCATTGGTTTGGTTGCATACATTAAGTTGTGTTGGTTATGTTCTCGATTTATATTGCAGTGAATTCCCCTTATAAGAAATGTTTTTTTTTTTTCTTTCAAACATTTAACAAAATATGTTTCCTTAACCCTAATCCCACTGGGTTATTTTGGTCACTTGAGTCCACTGGGGGGAGGGGGGGGGGGGCTTTTTGGCCCCCCCTCAAATCTCGGCAACGAATGGACCAATCGACTTGAAAATTGGCACACACGTACAACAAGTCAAGTAGAATAAGAATTTGAAGAAAAACAAAATGAACCATATTTAAAAAAAAAATAATTAATTACAATTTTGAATATGCAAATTTTTGACGAATTTGGGAAAAAAATTGGGATTTTCATCTAAAATCAAAAGAAATTACAGGATTTCTTCAGGTTTTATGTAAAAATACTTTCAAATGATGTTATTCAGCATATCCATGTTTTTTATGGTGATAAAATATATCACTAATTTGCATAAATATGCAAATTAGTATTCCCGGATTTATCCACATTGTTTTCATTCTTATGTATTTTTTTGTTTTGTTGTTGTTGTTTTTTGTTTTTTTTAAGAAGAATTTATCTCTGAAGTGTATGCATTCAACTAATAACAAAGAAATAATCCAAATAATAATTAAAAGTAACAATTATAACAGATTTTGAGTTTACATGGCATCGGATATAGGAATTACATAAAAACCTGTACAAAAATTACATTTTTTTGTGACGGACGAGCAATTATCGACCTCTAAAATCAGTTCTACAGGTCCTCCGCCTGGGGTGAATTATATATCAAAACATGCGGGAGACTTGAGAGAAAATAGTCATGAAGTTTGAACGTGAAACTCAAAACGGTCTAGATGCACGTCGAAAAAAAAAACGACAGGGGGGGGGGGGGGGGGCCAAAATGCCCCCCCAGTGGGATTAGGGTTAAAGGGATCTAGTAACTTTGTTGACATGTGCAAAAAGTGATGAATGGTTGATGCAATATATATTGTTGTTATCTCATATGTACACAGGGCTATTGTGTGAAAATTTAAAGTCAAATGGACATTGCATTGCCAAGTTATGAGCAAAAATACAAAGTGATATTCACTAACTCAGTGCACTCACTTTGTACACGGTAAGAAAAACACTCCGGGGGAGTTTTTCTTATCTGAATACTTCGATTGCACATATCTTTGTAACGAAAGGGAAATTTGAAAAAAACGAAACCTGTCCCATGATTTTATTGTTCATACGAATACAACAAGGTATGAGGGAACCGCTAGAATGAACATTTTATTTTGAGGATTTGGACAATGCTACTAAGTCCCTTTGACCTTCGGGTTCGCAATATAATTTTACGATTTAACTCAATATCTAAGAATACTTTAATTAGATGAATAACGCTTATCATATGCAATTTCAAATGTTGCCATGCTGGTAGCAACCAAGCTGAAATATCTTTACTTTATATTTAGAACATGATTGACAAATAATACCCTGCATAGTAGGGGCAGCCATTTTGATTTCAGGGTGTTCCCCATAGGCGCCTGCAAATGAGCACCAGATATGGATTCCTTACCCTCCAAATACCCTATAATCATTATTTTCATTCCTTTTTTTTTACCATTCCTAGATAGAAACTAACCTCAGACCTTATTTCAGAAATATGCTAAGTAGCGAATAATCTTTATACGCTCAAACATTTTTTTTCTTAATGTTGCCACATTGTCAACATAAAATATACAAACCATTTAGAACTTGAATAATTATAGGAAAAACATTCGACTCATGAAAATTTACAGATTCTAGAGATATATCTACATTACGTGACGAAACATATTATCATTAAAGCGTCTAGATGGCTTCATTTTACAAATTAGACTCTCAAGTATTTTTCCTCAAATTTGGCAGTCATTAGGCAGTCATTTCGCATGAAATCAATAAATTTAGAGGTAATTAGTAAATATCCTATTGCCCTGGGAACGCCTGTTTTAAATCGCCATATGTGACGTCATCTAAAGAACTTCGTCCCGTACACGACGCCTATCTAAATTATGTGAGATAACGTATATCATGCTGCTGATTTTGGACCCTATAAATGTGGGCGGGGCGTAAACTGGCTGCTAAGTAAGAAGATGTGGCATAAGAACATTAGCCTAAAATCACTACTATGTTTATTTTAGTGGATTTTTTTCGGCAGACCTTGTTTACAAGTTATCAACTATGGAATAAGTGCTAAAATACTTTGCATTCTTTAGTTCCTTTAAAGGGACTTAGAAACATTGTCCATATCCTCATAATGAAATGTTTATTCTAGCGGTTCCCTCATACCTTGTTGGATTCGTATTAACAATGCAATCATTAGCCTATCCGATAGGCGTCGGGCTTTTTGGCAAGTACTAATCGCGTTATGGAGACGGACAACTGGCGAGCCCGAACAACCGGCGAGCCCGGACCCGAGTCCGGGCATCCCTGTTGTTCCGTCCACATAACGCGATTAGCAATTGTTAGAAAGCCCGACGCCTATCGGATAGGCTATGCAATCATGGGACAGGTTTCGGTTTTTTCAAATTTCCCTTTCATTACAAAGATATGTACGATCGAAGTATTCAGATACGAAAAACTCCCATGGAGTTTTGAACCCGTGTACAAAGTGAGTGCAGTGAGTTAGTGAATATCACTTTGCATTTTCGCTCATTACCTGGCCATGCAATGTTCATTTGACTTGAAATTTTCACACAATACCCTGTGGACATAATTATGAGATAACAACAATATACATTGCATCAACCATTCATCACAGGTCAACAAAGAATGGTATAGTGCCTCGCCGCCAAATCTCACTCAGCGTATTGAAAGAGTATTGACTACTTCTAAATGGTTTACATTTCTGAAGATTAAGATGTGTTTATTCAGTAGGTTCATTATACGGAGGATTCTTTAGTAGAGGGGCTCTTTTCTCAGAAGGCTTTTAGTTTATGTTCGCTTGTTTTGCATGCGGAAACTGAGGTGAATATATATTTTGGCCCCTCCGCTCTACCGCACCATCCAATCTGGGTACCAAGATATCATAATGGTCAAATGATTGCCATCCGATCGGTGTGATTTTCAATTTGCTTTCAATCTAAAAAAAAAAACCTTTGTATCATGTGCACGAACCGGAAAATGATTGAAAAAATGTGTAGTTATGTGGCATGATATGTCCACTGGGTGATGCGTGAAAATTCGGTAAATGAATGTCATATATGACCAAGTAATAAGCGAAAATGCAAAGTGACATTCACCAACTCATTGCACTGACTTAGTACACGGCTAGAATTATTTAGTAGATGACTATAAATTTGAGCACTTCAGTCATACGTATCTTTTTAACGGAGGAGGGGGGGGGGGGGGGGGGGGGGGTGCCGGGGGGGATTTGTAAAACTGATAGCTGTTCCGTGTTTATATTGACAATGAATTATGCGATAACCGCTAGAGTAATGTAACATTCTAAATCAAATTTCAGCATGCTGTCAAATAAATGGTACTAGATATTCAAATATATTTTCGGTAGAAAGCAGTATAACTAACCTGGCCGGGTCTCGATGGAGCTTCGATCTCGCAGACTCGACCCCCAGGGTGACTTCGAGATAGGAGAAGGCCTCGGTGGACGATAGACGGAAGGAGTCGAGAATCGGCGTCGCTGAATGTTCGGGGGCGTGATCGTAGCTGTGTTCGATCACTCTGTCGTCAAAACGTTGGTATTTAGCATCCATAATTGGCTTGTCTACCTTTTGTAACAGAGGAAACCTAGATGAGTTTGCAATAAAACATCTCGCACTAGATGCCAAAGGAAACACAGTCACGTCATATAGTGGTGGAACACCGATTCTCCTCAAGTTACCTTTCAGCAGATTGGCAATAAAACGACCGTTTAAAACCGACATCATGATTATATTTGGTTTGATTTGATATCCACTGAAATCCATCTATTCATATAAAGTTTCAAAGACACAACTGATATTTCATTTAGTGACCCTATAACTATACATTTGTAAGCGTATTTCCGAAGGATATCCGTGTATACACAATAGTTATTCACCGTGTGCATTCGTGCAGTGTGTAAAAAAGGAAAAAATACAAGTCATGCAAAAATCATTAACAATATGTTTAAAACGCATTTCCGACGGATATCCTTAACACAATATGCCCGGCAAGTGCGTTAAGTTCAATCGATGTAAAAGTTATTCACGAATCAATTCGCATGTATATATATATATACACTGGGCCCAAAAAGAAACTTATAATTTTTCACATGATCATATCTGAAAATCCTGTCCATAAAATCAACCAAAATGAACACACCGGATTACTTAAATACTCTACTCTTAACACATGTCAGTGGCCAAGCACTTGCCCAACTGACACAACCGGAAAAAGCACTGACATGGAACAGCTTCCGAGACCACATATCACAGTATAAGGGACAATCCGCCTGTTAATGCACACACTCAGAGCAGCTCTACAGTAAGAGAGGAACAATCTCCCCAAGCCTGTATCGGAAACATGGTGGACATCACGAGTAGGAGATGCACTGAATGATTCCAATCACATGGTGGACACACCCACTAGTGATGTCTGTGTTTGGGTAACTGACATTACCTTCATTTCAATTTGTTTTGACTTCCTCATGTGCCTTAAACTCTGTCGCCGAAATGTCCAGACTGTGACATGTGATACAGCTGACTGTTCCATGCCAGTGCATTTTTCAGTTCTGTCAGAAGATAACCGTTTGGATATTGACATGTCATTGGAGTAGGTTATTTAAGCAATCCCGTGTGTCATTTTGGTTAATTTTGATGGACAGATTTTCAAAATATAGCCATGTGAAGTTTCTTTTTGGGCCCAGTGTATAATTTATATATATAAACATGCATGGTTTGCAATGAGACTGTGGTTTGCACATACATTATGTTACATATGCATAGTACACCCGTGGCGGGTCTTTTGTTATGGTAACACCTCGATGACTACAAGTTATGCAATTTTACCCTCCAAAAAGACCTGTACGTAAAGAAAAAAAACACGCTCACAAAACAAATAATGGTGGTTACCAAAGCGCTATATGCGATTAAATAATGGGACCAACCGCGGGCCATCTAGAATGAGTCAATCATACACTTTGTAACTCATTATTTTAAACCGATTTCACTATAGATTTTAAAGTTACCAATATAATCACTAACATGTAAATCGAGGGGGTCGTGCACCACGAGCACCACTCGCAACACTGTCCCAGGTACCCCTAACCTAAAAAGTATGCTTGTGAATATACGGTAAAAACGTCATAATACGGCAAAATAATTACATTTTCGTTAAAATAATGTAATGGTAACGTACAAATCATATTTTCTGGAAGCTGGACAGTTTGATTGTGATTTTATTGTATTGCTAAAGTTCCGGTCGCAAATCATCGGATAGCATAAACGGATTCCCGACGAATATTAAAGTCATACCTGTAAAGTGTCCAAATCCACGAAAATTACTTGGAGCTTCCTCGTTTCTCTTCTACCGTGTTGTTTAGCTTATGGTAAGAGAAGAATAAAATAGGGTTTGATTTTTTCAAATGTCCCTTTAGTATGAAGATAATTATCATTGAAAATCATTATTTCTAAAGCGTTAATCAACGCAATTGAAAACAAGTACAATTGTCTTAGCTGAGAACGTCCGCATGCAGCACCCGTGAGAACATTCCGGAGATTGAACTTTGAGCCGAGCGAGTTCAAATTCCATGAATTATGTACTACGTGTGTAAAAATACACGGGTGCGAATATATCAAACGGATCATTCATTACTGCGACAAAAGTATGGCAGACCATCAGTATTCGGTGATAAAATATGAACTCAATATTCGTTTTTTTCACTAGGTAAACAGTGTTCGTTTTCTTTCAAACTTTCACAAATCTTTCAATTGTATTTTACAATGATATTGATATAGGATTGAAGTCTCAAATGTCATTTTGTGCAATATCTGACACTTTACAGGTATCACTTTAAGGCCTGGTCACACAGGACACGACTAGACCCACGAATGCAGTACGCATTGGTACGAATCTATGGCAAGCCGTTTTAACATTTATTCCTATTTCTTGATATCAAGAATTAAATTCTTGATATCAATAATTACCAGTGCTTAACAACAAAAAAGTATTTCTTGATATCAACAATGAATTCTTGATATCTTCTTCTTCTTCTTCTATAATCTTCAAAGGGCTATAATGCAGCCTATCTCGAAGATGAACATAACTTGTGTACACGATATAAGGAGGAGTGTGGGCCTAATCAAAATATATTGATACATAGTGGTTAGTTACAAGATCTTTGAATTGATCAAGTGAGACTGCATTAACCACTGTGCTAGGAAGTTTATTCCATTCTAGTATAGTCCGTTGAGCGAATGCAAATTTGTCGATATTGCCCCTTGGACGGTATGTTTGGAAGCACATGTTGTGATTTTTCCTAGTTTTAGATGAGTTTATAGTAAAAAATGTATCAAGATATCAAGAAATGCATTCTTGATATCAATAATAAATTTAATTTTTGATATCAAGAAATAGGAATAAATGTTAAAACGGCTTGCCATAGATTAGTACCAATGCATACTGCATTCGTGGGTCTAGTCGTGTCCTGTGTGACCAGGCCTTAACATTTGCGAAATCAAGTTATCCGGTTTTAAAAGTCGTCTCCATTGCATCACGCACACAACATTCCGCCGGATACAACAATGTACATCGCCTGACAAGGAACCGACAAGAATTAAACGCATACGAACGAAGACGAACGGATTGGAAATTTTACTCTCCGTCGGGCATCCGTTTACAGTATCCGGTGATATGTGACTGAGCCTTAATCAGGTGAAAGTTGAAGGGATGTTATTTCTGCACTGAAAATGTTCACTTCCTCATGCCATTCATGCCTTTAACAACATCATTGCTACTCTGCTTGCTTTCTATACCGTATACAAAAATCACCGTCAAAGTAATCGAGTGTGTGTTTAAAATACACAAACAAAAGAATAGTACAGTTCATACATGAATTATCAAGAGTAGTTTAGATTAAAATAGAGTGCAAGTGTTAAAATAATGGCAACTATGGCTGTGTAACCAGTCGTAGAGCTATATGTTATGCCCTACTTAAAGGTTTATATTTTCAAAGAGTAGGCTATACAGGGTGGCCCCCAAAACCAGAACGAGGCACTTTCCAAAATATAAATTAGTAAGAAAATAATCATGTCTATGAGATAGGGTGGCTTTTCCAATGAAATAAGATACCATGAACAGTTGTATTGGTCTTGCCGTTTTTGTTTTAGGGCGCTATGAGTGACACCATGTTAGGTTCCAGTTAATTTGTACCAAGTCATTGCCTGATGAATCGTAGAGTAATGATTATGCCCTACTAGTACTACTGTTAGGCCAACAAAAAATATATATTGTTGGATTGGGGTAACGGGCAACCAAACATTAGGGTAGGCAGGTAGGGTTTTTTGTTTCTTTTGTTTCTTTTTTTTCAGGATTCGCACAAATACACAAAAACACACATATAACACACAAATAACACATATCGCAAAATGTTGGGAAAAAAAAAAAAAAAAAATCAGAAAAAACCTTTAGGGTCGGCGGTATTTCTTAGGGTCGGGTGGGTTACGCCAATCCAACCATTTATTTTTCATGGCCTTATAATGGTAGAGCTTGAGCACACATTCTTCAGGATATGATTTTTAAAAGTCTACATTATATGGCACTCATGCAGGAACTTATCAAACAAAATATATGAATAGAAATACCGTGAAAACAAATTGTACGGTAAAAACTCCCCGAATTATATAGGTTTTCTCGGCCAATTTCGTAAGCTTCTCATTCGTTTTGATAAGCGTGTCATTCAATTTCGCGAAATTGAGCTGAAGGCTTGCAATTGTGGTTCAAAATTGCATTTTCTTCATACGATTTAGCTCTTCGGTCAAGTGATTTACCACTTTTAGCATTCAATTTAAAAAACACGCTATTTGCATTCAATTTCGCCAACGGATTTCACGGAAGGCGGTATTACGTAATCACTAATTTTCTCACTTTAAATTGAATGACAATTTTACGAAATAGAAACACGTTTTAAATCGAATGCAAACAAAATATTTTTGAATGATCGTTATATGAATTCGAATGCTAAAAAACGAATTTGAACTGCAAATTACAGCTGCGGTGACAAAATCGGCGAAATTGAATGCACACAAAATGAATTCGTGTGGCCAACTTACGAAATTGACCGAGAATTCCTATACTTTGCTTATATGCATGTTCACATTATTTCATTCAGATCGGTCATTAGTTCTGCAGGTCGTTTAAACCTTCTCATCTGCCACCACAGTTCTGTTCAGTTTCCTTAAAAAAAAATAAGTGGGGTGGGGTTGATTTCCCAATTTGTTTGTTACAGGTGAAATCAAGAACACTAACCTAGAATGTGCATTTGCACCAATTCGATTGACTGCGAGTTCCTGACAGAAAACTTAAAGGACCTACAGAATACAGCGTACTTTGACACTTATTCCATAGTTGATGACTTGAAACATAGGTCTGCCGAAAAAAAATCCATGAAAATAAACACAGTAGTGATTTAAGGCTATTTTTCTGATGCCAAATCTCACTTAGCAGCTAGTTTACGCCCCACCCACATTTAGGGTCCGGAATCGGCAGCGTGATCGACATGTGATTGACAATTCATTGGCTTACGTCATGACGCGTCATCTACATAATTTAGTTCATTAGTCCGTTCTTTAGATGACGTCACATTTTGGCGATTTAAAAGGGGCGTTCCCAGGACAATAATATATTTACTAATTACCCCAAAATTGATTGATTTCATAAGAAATGATTGCCAAATTCTTTTTCTTCGGGAAAAATTACATATAGAGAGCCGAATTGTGAAAATTAGGCCATCTAGACGCTGTAGTTCCTTTAATCTATCATAATTAGAAATGTATAACATGCGAAAGAGTTCAACTTTTCAATATAATATTGAACATTATAGTGTTCCTTAAAACAGCAGAAATGGAATTGATCCTAACTAGAATTAAGCCTTCCTTGTATCATCAAAAAGGATTAAACTTTTCAACAATCATCTGGTTCTCAAGAAACAGAAGCTGAATAAATCTCTGCTAGAAAACTGTAATTGTGTTGATAATAAGAGGGAACCCACAATATATGAAATAATGCTTAAATAAAGGGCTCATCAACAACTATTTCAAAACAACTTTTGAACAAAAATTAAAAAGTGTAAGCATTTTCTTTTAATGAAAACAAAAAAATCATCGAATAAATCTGGGCCCCAGATTTATTCCGATCGGATATATTTATTGATATTTCAGCCGTTTCTGAACCGATTTTGATCAAATAGTTTAAAAAGTTTATTCTGCCATTACAATTGTATGCTCTTTCAAACTTTACGCTCAGTTTTTAATTATCTCACACAAAATTATTTCGTGCTGCGCCCTCTATACCAAAACTACGCCTTACGCTTACGGCCTTGTTATTTATTTAATCGCACTGTTTATGAATAACAAAATCATTAGCATAGATTTGGACGTCTTATTTGATATAAAATGCCGGTATATAAACATATAGGCATTTGTTCTCTGCGTAGTGGTCCCCTTTAATACAAGGCTAATTGTGTTCCCGTGGGCAATGTGTTATTCAAGGTGAACGACTCTAACCATCCACACATCAAGCTTGTAGCTGTGATCACTATTACCCAATTTATTTGTGTGTTATTTTGTGAGTGTTATTTATGCATTAGGAAATTGTATTTATTGCTTAATTTTTGCTCTTTTTGAGAGTATCTTCACTTTTTGAAGTTTTACTCGTTTTATCAAGTCGATCATTTGATTTTTTATTTATGTTTTATAATGTCGATTGATAAATTGATTAATCTATTGACTGTTTAATGTTAAGAGTGATATACAAATTGGTATAAGCAATCATCTAGACAGCCATTTATACAAGAACTGTTACTAACAACGTAAAATTACATTACGTACATTCGCTCCCTCATTTTCCAAACGAAATAAAAATGAGGGAGCAAATGTACGTAAATTTGGTTCTTTGTTTAGTTACGAGTCTTATGGAACTGATATTGGATTGATGGAGATGCGTTCTATGTCTTTTGTGAGTGGAAATTTCATATCCGTGTTCGTAATACCGCCCTCTACATCACACTGCGGGATCATCGGCATATGGCAAGCATAAGCGGCCAACAGTTCGCCCGGTGACGTTGTGACGTGCTGTTCTATCACATCCCCATTTAGTTCCAAGTAGAATTTGTTTTTACGGAAGTACACCATTTTGCCGTCGTTGTATACCATCGCGAACATTCCCTCGTCGAAAAATTTCAAATTTGGCCGCGGGAGGGCGTGAAACACGTAGCTCATGGTCTCAGCGAAGTAGTCCACATCACGCTCCGTGTTCGGATCCACGTCTGATAGTATCCGCCACCCGTCTTGCCAGCTGTCGTCCTCCATTAACGTGTCATCCGGACATTGGTTGAGCGGTGCGTGCAGTCGGCGGATCAATCCACCGGGCATGCGCACGACCTTGTATGTGAGGAACGATTGTCGATATGTGGCGCTCTCTGTGGCGAAGTCGAGAGGGATAGGGTCAAAGGTCGGATCTGATGCGCCCACCTCTACCAGGTGCCGCTGACCTTTGACCTCCAGATCGTAAACGATGTTTGTCATGTGATAGCGGTCGTGCCCCATGAAGCTGCCACCAACGAGCATTACTTTGTAGCCAAGTGCAGTCAGTAATCTGCGAATAAAACGACAAAAAAAAAAACTGTCAGAATTGAATTGGTAATTTCACGGATTGATTTCGGAAATACCATTTATATAGCATAGTCAACGCCCTCAAAATCATTTGCATGATCATCAATATCGTCATCACCATCATCATGTCCATCATCATTATCATAATCATAACCATCGTCATCATCATCTTCACCACCACACTCACACATCATCATGCCAATCATGATACTTAGACCCACCTATTAGTGAATATGTTGAGGTGATAGCAGACGCCACCTCGCCTGCTGAACATATCGGCCACCATTTCATCGAACGAAGGAAGGTGCCTCTTCTCTGGCGGTAACGCACATGTGTTGGTAACGTTCTGGAAGGGAACTCGGTAGTGACTAAGCCGTACAATCTCGCCAAGTAACCTGAACAAAAAATCAAGATATTCTAAGTGTTTATTGGTGTTATTTAACACGTTTGTTGATATTCCGAAGGTTTGTTACTTCTAAAAAGCACATAACGGGGACTTTCTGGCCTTAGGAACTAACCACTCTCTCGGTCCCCCCTCCAGTTTAAACTCCTGTGGAGTATTCATGAGAATTAACCTATCAAATACATACTAGTTCGGCCAGCTACATGGTGCCTTCACAATTAGAAATAAAGGTTCAAACTTGCACCATTAAGGTTGCAGAACGCTGCTACAAGCAGTTTTAAGGGTGCAATCTTGTACCCAAACGTTGGGTCTGAACCCTATGGGATGCACACCACCCCCCCCCCCCCCCCATCTGTGTGCATAATTGTACTCTTAAAGGTGTTGATGTTGTAGAATCTTTTTGGATCCTAAATGTACCCTTATTTTTCAGTGTGTTTCATCGGTTTGGTTGCATTCAGTAAGTTGTGTTGGTTATGTTCTCGATTTATACTCTGTAGTGAATTCTCCTAAAAATCGTCATGTTTCCTCTCAAACCTTTGAAAATTTTAGTTTTCTTTACCTTCGGGTTCGCAATATAATTTTACGATTTATCTCAATATCTAAGAATATGTGAATAGCTGATATCCTTACTTTATATTTAGAACATGATTGATAAATAATGCCCTGCAAAGTAATGGCAGCCATCTTGGATTGCAGGGTATCCTCCATACGGCACTTGCAAATGAGCAACGGAAATGGATTCCTTACCACCCCCCCAAAAAAATAAAAATACCATAGAATAATTATTTTCATCACTTTTTTACTATTCCTAGATAGAAATTGACCTTTTTTTTTAGAAATATGCTAATTAGCGAATAATGTTTATATGCTCAAGCAATTTTTCTTTTCTAAATGTTGCCACATTGTCAACATGACTGTACAAACTATTTAGAACATGAATAATTATACATAAAACATTCGGGAACTGTCGTATTTTGGCTTCTCCGCTCAACCTCGCCAACCAATCTGGAAACCAATATATTCTAAATGGTTGCCATTCAAACAGTGTGAATTTCAGGTTTCGTTTAATCTAAAAAAAAAAATTGTATCATGTGCAGGAAACGGAAATGATTGATAAAATGTACGTGTCCTGATATGTCCACTGGGTGATGCGTGAACATTCCACGGTAAATGACTGTCATATGACCGAGTAATGAGCGAAAATGCAAAGTGATATTCACCAACTCATTACAATTATTTAGTAGATAACTATAAATCTGAGCACTTCAGTCATACGTATCTCATTAACGAAGGGAGGGGAGGGGGGGGGGGGGGGGGGGGGGAGGATTTGGAAAACTGATAACTGTTCCATGTTTATATTGAATAACAATGAAATATGTAAGAACCGCTAGAGTAATGTAGAGTTCTAAATCAAATTTCAGCACGTTGTCAATTAAATGGTACGAGATCCCACAAATATATTTCCGCTAGAAAGCGGTATAACTAACCTGGCTGGATCTCGACGGAGCTTCGATCTCGCAGACTCGATCCCCAGGGTGACTTCGAGATAGGAGAAGGCCTCGGTGGACGATAGACGGAAGGAGTCGAGAATCGGCGTCGCTGAATGTTCGGGGGCGTGATCGTTGCTGTGTTCGACCACGCTGTCGTCTAAACGTTGGTATTTAGCATCCGTAATTGGCTTCAGTACCTTTTGTAAGAGAGGAAACCCAGATGAATTTGCCATAAAACATCTCGCACTAGATGCCACAGGAAACGCAGTCACATCCGACAGTAGTGGAACGCCGATTCTCCTCAAGTTCCCTTTCAGCAGATTGGCAATAAGACGACCGTTTAAAACCGACATCATGATTATATTTGGTTTGATTTGATATCCACTGAAATCCATCTATTCATATAAAGTTTCGAAGACACAACTGATATCTCAATTAGTGACCCTATAACTATACATTTTTAAAGCGTATTTCCGAAGGATATCCGTGTATACACAATAGTTATTCACCGTGTGCATTCGTGCAGTGTGTAAAAGTGCATATATACAAGTCATGCAAAAGTCATTAACAATATGTTTAAAACGCATTTCCGACGGATATCCTTAACACAATATGCCTGGCAAGTGTGTTAAGTTCAATCGATGTAAAAGTTATTCACGAATCAATTCGCATGTCTTGGCCAAAAAAGAAACTTATAATTTTTCACATGATCATATCTGAAAATCCTGTCCATAAAATCAACCAAAATGAACACACCGGATTACTTAAATACTCTGCTCTTAACACATGTCAGTGGCGAAGCACTTGCCCAACTGACACAACCGGAAAAAGCACTGACATGGAACAGCTTCCGGGACCACATATCACAGTATAAGGGACAATCCGCCTGTTAATGCAAACACTCAGAGCAGCTCTACAGTAAGAGAGGAACAATCTCCCCAAGCCTGTATCGGAAACCTGGTGGACATCACGAGTAGGAGATGCACTGAATGATTCCAATCACATGGTGGACACACCCACTAGTGATGTCTGTGTTTGGGTAACTGACATTACCTTCATTTGTTTTGACTTCCTCATGTGCCTTAAACTCTGTCGCCGAAATGTCCAGACTGTGACATGTGATACAGCTGACGGTTCCATGCCAGTGCATTTTTCAGTTCTGTTAGTAAGGTAACCGTTTGGATATTGACATGTCATTGGAGTAGGTTATTTAAGCAATCCCGTGTGTCATTTTGGTTAATTTTGATGGACAGATTTTCAAAATATAGCCATGTGAAAAATTATAAGTTTCTTTTTGGGCCCAGTGTATAATTTATATATATAAACATGCATGGTTTGCAATGAGACTGTGGTTTGCACATACATTATGTTACATATGCATAGTACACCCGTGGCGGGTCTTTTGTTATGGTAACACCTCGATGGCTACAAGTTATGCAATTTTACCCTCCAAAAAGACCTGTACGTAAAGAAAAAAAACACGCTCACAAAACAAATAATGGTGGTTACCAAAGCGCTATATGCGATTAAATAATGGGACCAACCGCGGGCCATCTAGAATGAGTCAATCATACACTTTGTAACTCATTATTTTAAACCGATTTCACTATAGATTTTAAAGTTACCAATATAATCACTAACATGTAAATCGAGGGGATCGTGCACCACGAGCACCACTCGCAACACTGTCCCAGGTACCCCTAACCTAAAAAGTATGCTTGTGAATATACGGTAAAAACGTCATAATACGGCAAAATAATTACATTTTCGTTAAAATAATGTAATGGTAACGTACAAATCATATTTTCTGGAAGCTGGACAGTTTGATTGTGATTTTATTGTATTGCTAAAGTTCCGGTCGCAAATCATCGGATAGCATAAACGGATTCCCGACGAATATTAAAGTCATACCTGTAAAGTGTCCAAATCCACGAAAATTACTTGGAGCTTCCTCGTTTCTCTTCTACCGTGTTGTTTAGCTTATGGTAAGAGAAGAATAAAATAGGGTTTGATTTTTTCAAATGTCCCTTTAGTATGAAGATATTTATCATTGAAAATCATTATTTCTAAAGCGTTAATCAACGCAATTGAAAAAAAGTACAATTGTCTTAGCTGAGACCGTCCGCATGCAGCACCCGTGAGAACATTCCGGAGATTGAACTTTGAGCCGAGCGAGTTCAAATTCCATGAATTATGTACTACGTGTGTAAAAATACACGGGTGCGAATATCTCAAACGGATCATTCATTACTGCGACAAAAGTATGGCAGACCATCAGTATTCGGTGATAAAATATGAACTCAATATTCGTTTTTTTCACTAGGTAAACAGTGTTCGTTTTCTTTCAAACTTTCACAAATCTTTCAATTGTATTTTACAATGATATTGATATAGGATTGAAGTCTCAAATGTCATTTTGTGCAATATCTGACACTTTACAGGTATCACTTTAAGGCCTGGTCACACAGGACACGACTAGACCCACGAATGCAGTACGCATTGGTACGAATCTATGGCAAGCCGTTTTAACATTTATTCCTATTTCTTGATATCAAGAATTAAATTCTTGATATCAATAATTACCAGTGCTTAAAAACAAAAAAGTATTTCTTGATATCAACAATGAATTTTTGATATCTTCTTCTTCTTCTTCTTCTATAATCTTCAAAGGGCTATAATGCAGCCTATCTCGAAGATGAACATAACTTGTGTACACGATATAAGGAGGAGTGTGGGCCTAATCAAAATATATTGATTCATAGTGGTTAGTTACAAGATCTTTGAATTGATCAAGTGAGACTGCATTAACCACTGTGCTAGGAAGTTTATTCCATTCTAGTATAGTCCGTTGAGCGAATGCAAATTTGTCGATATTGCCCCTTGGACGGTATGTTTGGAAGCACATGTTGTGATTTTTCCTAGTTTTAGGTGAGTTTATAGTAAAAAATGTATCAAGATATCAAGAAATGCATTCTTGATATCAATAATAAATTTAATTTTTGATATCAAGAAATAGGAGTAAATGTTAAAACGGCTTGCCATAGATTTTGTGGGTCTAGTCGTGTCCTGTGTGACCAGGCCTTAACATTTGCGAAATCAAGTTATCCGGTTTTAAAAGTCGTCTCCATTGCATCACGCACACAACATTCCGCCAGATACAACAATGTACATCGCCTGACAAGGAACCGACAAGAATTAAACGCATACGAACGAAGACGAACGGATTGGAAATTTTACTCTCCGTCGGGCATCCGTTTACAGTATCCGGTGATATGTGACTGGGCCTTAATCAGGTGAAAGTAAAAGGGATGTTATTTCTGCACTGAAAATGTTCACTTCCTCATGCCATTCATGCCTTTAACAACATCATTGCTACTCTGCTTGCTTTCTATACCGTATACAAAAATCACCGTCAAAGCAATCGAGTGTGTGTTTAAAATACACAAAAAAAGAATAGTACAGTTCATACATGAATTATCAAGAATAGTTTAGATTAAAATAGAGTACAAGTGTTAAAACAATGGCAACTATGGCTGTGTAACCAGTCGTAGAGCTATATGTTATGCCCTACTTAAGGGTTTATATTTTCAAAGAGTAGGCTATACAGGGTGGCCCCCAAAACCAGAACGAGGCACTTTCCAAAATATAAATTAGTAAGAAAATAATCATGTCTATGAGATAGGGTGGCTTTTCCAATGAAATAAGATACCATGAACAGTTGTATTGGTCTTGCCGTTTTTGTTTTAGGGCGCTATGAGTGACACCATGTTAGGTTCCAGTTAATTTGACCAAGTCATTGCCTGATGAATCGTAGAGTAATGATTATGCCCTACTAGTACTACTGTTAGGCCAACAAAAAATATATATTGTTGGATTGGGGTAACGGGCAACCAAACATTAGGGTAGGCAGGTAGGGTTTTTTGTTTCTTTTGTTTCTTTTTTTTCAGGATTCGCACAAATACACAAAAACACACATATAACACACAAATAACACATATCGCAAAATGTTGGGAAAAAAAAGAAAAACAAAAATCAGAAAAAACCTTTAGGGTCGGTGGTATTTCTTAGGGTCGGGCGGGTTACGCCAATCCAACCATTTTCATGGCCTTATAATGGTAGAGCTTGAGCACACATTCTTCAGGATATGATTTTTAAAAGTCTACATTATATGGCACTCATGCAGGAACTTATCAAACAAAATATATGAATAGAAATACCGTGAAAACAAATTGTACGGTAAAAACTCCCCGAATAATATAGGTTTTCTCGGCCAATTTCGTAAGCTTCTCATTCGTTTTGATAAGCGTGTCATTCAATTTCGCGAAATTGAGCTGAAGGCTTGCAATTGTGGTTCAAAATTGCATTTTCTTCATACGATTTAGCTCTTCGGTCAAGTGATTTACCACTTTTAGCATTCAATTTAAAAAACACGCTATTTGCATTCAATTTCGCCAACGGATTTCACGGAAGGCGGTATTACGTAATCACTAATTTTCTCACTTTAAATTGAATGACAATTTTACGAAATAGAAACACGTTTTAAATCGAATGCAAACAAAATATTTTCGAATGATCGTTATATGAATTCGAATGCTAAAAAACGAATTTGAACTGCAAATTACAGCTGCGGTGACAAAATCGGCGAAATTGAATGCACACAAAATGAATTCGTGTGGCCAACTTACGAAATTGACCGAGAATTTCTATACTTTGCTTATATGCATGTTCACATTATTTCATTCAGATCGGTCATTAGTTCTGCAGGTCGTTTAAACCTTCTCATCTGCCACCACAGTTCTGTTCAGTTTCCTTAAAAAAAAAATAAGTGGGGTGGGGTTGATTTCCCAATTTGTTTGTTACAGGTGAAATCAAGAACACTAACCTAGAATGTGCATTTGCACCAATTCGATTGACTGCGAGTTCCTGACAGAAAACTTAAAGGACCTACAGAATACAACGTACTTTGACACTTATTCCATAGTTGATGACTTGAAACATAGGTCTGCCGAAAAAAAATCCATGAAAATAAACACAGTAGTGATTTAAGACTAGTTTTCTGATGCCAAATCTCACTTAGCAGCTAGTTTACGCCCCACCCACATTTAGAGTCCGGAATCGGCAGCGTGATCGACATGTGATTGACAATTCATTGGCTTACGTCATGACGCGTCATCTACATAATTTAGTTCATTAGTCCGTTCTTTAGATGACGTCACATTTTGGCGATTTAAAAGGGGCGTTCCCAGGACAATAATATATTTACTAATTACCCCAAAATTGATTGGTTTCATGAGAAATGACTGCCAAATTCTTTTTCTTCGGGAACAATTACATATAGAGAGCCGAATTGTGAAAATTAGGCCATCTAGACGCTGTAGTTCCTTTAACCTATCATAATTAGAAATGTATAACATGCGAAAGAGTTCAACTTTTCAATATAATATTGAACATTATAGTGTTCCTTAAAACAGCAGAAATGGAATTGATCCTAACTAGAATTAAGCCTTCCTTGTATCATCAAAAAGGATTAAACTTTTCAACAATCATCTGGTTCTCAAGAAACAGAAGCTGAATAAATCTCTGCTAGAAAACTGTAATTGTGTTGATAATAAGAGGGAACCCACAATATATGAAATAATGCTTAAATAGAGGGCTCATCAACAACTATTTCAAAACAACTTTTGAACAAAAATTAAAAAGTGTAAGCATTTTCTTTTAATGAAAACAAAAAAATCATCGAATAAATCTGGGCCCCAGATTTATTCCGATCGGATATATTTATTGATATTTCAGCCGTTTCTGAACCGATTTTGATCAAATAGTTTAAAAAGTTTATTCTGCCATTACAATTGTATGCTCTTTCAAACTTTACGCTCAGTTTTTAATTATCTCACACAAAATTATTTCGTGCAGCGCCCTCTATACCAAAACTACGCCTTACGCTTACGGCCTTGTTATTTATTTAATCGCACTGTTTATGAATAACAAAATCATTAGCATATATTTGGACGTCTTATTTGATATAAAATGCCGGTATATAAACATATAGGCATTTGTTCTCTGCGTAGTGGTCCCCTTTAATACAAGGCTAATTGTGTTCCCGTGGGCAATGTGTTATTCAAGGTGAACGACTCTAACCATCCACACATCAAGCTTGTAGCTGTGATCACTATTACCCAATTTATTTGTGTGTTATTTTGTGAGTGTTATTTATGCATTAGGAAATTGTATTTATTGCTTAATTTTTGCTCTTTTTGAGAGTATCTTCACTTTTTGAAGTTTTACTCGTTTTATCAAGTCAATCATTTGATTTTTATTTATGTTTTATAATGTCGATTGATAAATTGATTAATCTATTGACTGTTTAATGTTAAGAGTGATATACAAATTGGTATAAGCAATCATCTAGACAGCCATTTATACAAGAATTGTTACTAACAACGTAAAATTACATTACGTACATTCGCTCCCTCATTTTCCAAACGAAATAAAATGAGGAAGCAAATGTACGTAAATTTGGTTCTTTGTTTAGTTACGAGTCTTATGGAACTGATATTGGATTGATGGAGATGCGTTCTATGTCTTTTGTGAGTGGAAATTTCATATCCGTGTTCGTAATACCGCCCTCTACATCACACTGCGGGATCATCGGCATATGGCAAGCATAAGCGGCCAACAGTTCGCCCGGTGACGTTGTGACGTGCTGTTCTATCACATCCCCATTTAGTTCCAAGTAGAATTTGTTTTTACGGAAGTACACCATTTTGCCGTCGTTGTATACCATCGCGAACATTCCCTCGTCGAAAAATTTCAAATTTGGCCGCGGGAGGGCGTGAAACACGTAGCTCATGGTCTCAGCGAAGTAGTCCACATCACGCTCCGTGTTCGGATCCACGTCTGATAGTATCCGCCACCCGTCCTGCCAGCTGTCGTCCTCCATTAACGTGTCATCCGGACATTGGTTGAGCGGTGCGTGCAGTCGGCGGATCAATCCGTTAGGCATGCGCACGACCTTGTACGTAAGGAACGATTGTCGATATGTGGCGCTCTCTGTCGCGAAGTCGAGAGGGATAGGGTCAAAGGTCGGATCTGATGCGCCCACCTCTACCAGGTGCCGCTGACCTTTGACCTCCAGATCGTAAACGATGTTTGTCATGTGATAGCGGTCGTGCCCCATGAAGCTGCCACCAACGAGCATTACTTTGTAGCCGAGTGCAGTCAGTAATCTGCGAATAAAACGACAACAAAACCTGTCAGAATGGGTAATTTCACGGATTGATTTCGGGAATACCATTTATATAGCATAGTCAACGCCCTCAAAATCATTTGCATGATCATCAATATCATCATCACCATCACCATCATCATATCCATCATCATTATCATACTCATAACCATCGTCATCATCTTCACCACCACACCAACACATCATCATGCCAATCATTATACTTAGTCCCACCTATTAGTGAATATGTTGAGGTGATAGCAGACGCCACCTCGCCTGCTGAACATATCGGCCACCATTTCATCGAACGAAGGAAGGTGCCTCTCCTCTGGCGGTAACGCACATGTGTTGGTCACGTTCTGGAAGGGCACTCTGTAGTGACTAAGCCGTACAATCTTGCCAAGTAACCTGAACAAAAAAAAATCGAGATATTCTAAGTGTTTATTAGTGTTATTTAACACGTTTGTTGATATTCCGAAGGTTTGTTACTTCTAAAAAGCACATAACGGGGACTTTCTTTCCTTATAGGAACTAACCACTCTCTCGGACCCCCCTCCAGTTTAAACTCCTGTGGAGTATTCATGAGGATTAACCTATCAAATACATACTATTTATTTTTAATTAATAGTTTTAAGGGTGCAAGTTTGTACCCAAACGTTGGGTCTGCACCCTATGGGGTGCACACATGGCAATCCCCCCCCCCCATCTGTGTGCATAATTGTACTCTTAAAGGTGTTGATGTTGTAGAATCTTTTTGGATCCTAAATGTACCCTTATTTGTCAGTGTGTTTCATCGGTTTGGTTGCATTCAAAAGTTGTGTTGGTTATGTTCTCGATTGATACTGTGTAGTGAATTCTCCTAAAAATTGTCATGTTTCCTCTCAAACCTTTGAAAATTTTAGTTTTCTTTACCTTCGGGTTCGCAATATAATTTTACGATTTATCTCAATATCTAAGAATATGTGAATAGCTGATATCCTTACTTTATATTTAGAACATGATTGACAAATAATGCCCTGCAAAATAATGGCAGCCATCTTGGATTGCAGGGTATCCTCCATACGGCACTTGCAAATGAGCAACGGAAATGGATTCCTTACCACCCCCCCCCCCCCCAAAAAAAAATACCATAGAATAATTATTTTCATCAATTTTTTACTATTCCTAGATAGAAACTGACCTTTTTTTTTAGAAATATGCTAATTAGCGAATAATGTTTATATGCTCAAGCAATTTTTCTTTTCTAAATGTTGCCACATTGTCAACATGACTGTACAAACTATTTAGAACATGAATAATTATACATAAAACATTCGGGAACTGTCGTATTTTGGCTTCTCCGCTCAACCTCGCCAACCAATCTGGAAACCAAGATATTCTAAATGGTTGCCATTCAAACAGTGTGAATTTCAGGTTTCGTTTAATCTAAAAAAAAACCTTTGTATCATGTGCAGGAAACGGAAATGATTGATAAAATGTACGTGTCCTGATATGTCTACTGGGTGATGCGTGAACATTCCACGGTAAATGACTGTCATATGACCGAGTAATGAGCGAAAATGCAAAGTGATATTCACCAACTCATTACAATTATTTAGTAGATAACTATAAATCTGAGCACTTCAGTCATACGTATCTCATTAACGAAGGGAGGGGAGGGGGGGGGGGGGGGGAGGATTTGGAAAACTGATAACTGTTCCATGTTTATATTGAATGACAATGAAATATGTGAGAACCGCTAGAGTAATGTAGAGTTCTAAATCAAATTTCAGCATGTTGTCAATTAAAGGGCATCAAGCGTGGGGATGCTACACAGCGGGTCGCCATTTTGAACTGGGCCAGTTTGCGCGCACCGCATGACACTGAGCTAACGTGCATCACGCACCGCGCGCAACGTGTACTTAAGATGGCGCCGCGCATCTGATTTGACGAATCTGAAGTACCTTTAAATGGTACGAGATCCCTCAAATATATTTCCGCTAGAAAGCGGTATAACTAACCTGGCTGGATCTCGACGGAGCTTCGATCTCGCAGACTCGATCCCCAGGGTGACTTCGAGATAGGAGAAGGCCTCGGTGGACGATAGACGGAAGGAGTCGAGAATCGGCGTCGCTGAATGTTCGGGGGCGTGATCGTTGCTGTGTTCGATCACGCTGTCGTCCAAACGTTGGTATTTAGCATCCGTAATTGGCTTCAGTACCTTTTGTAAGAGAGGAAACCCAGATGAATTTGCCATAAAATATCTCGCACTAGATGCCAAAGAAAACGCAGTCACATTCGACAGTAGTGGAACGCCGATTCTCCTCAAGTTCCCTTTCAGCAGATTGGCAAGAAGACGACCGTTTAAAACCGACATCATGATCCTATATCTGGTTTTGAATTGATATCCACTGTAATCCTTCTATTCATCTAAGGTTTCAGAGACACAAATGATATTTCATTTAGTGTCCCTATGTTTAAAGCGTATTTCCGAAGGATATCCGTAATATAAACAATAGTCACTGGATTTGCGCATCGCAGTATGTACAAATACATACAAGTCATGCAAAAGTCATCAACGATATGTTTAAAGCGCATTTCCGAAGGATATCCTTAACACAAGTATGCCCGGCCCGTGCGTTAATAAGTTCAATCAATGTAAAAGCTATTCACAAATCAATTCGCATGTATAATTATGCATGGTCTGCGATGAGACTGTGGTTTGGTCAAAGGTGTCAAACATAGTACACGCGTGACGGGTCTTTTGTTATGGAAACACCTCGATGGCTCCAAGTTATGCAATTTTTCACCCCAAAAGACCTGTATGAATAAAAAAAAAAAAAAACACGCTCGCAAAAAAATAATGGTGGTTACAAAAGCGCTATATGCGAGTGAATAACTGGATCGGCTTTATAGTGGATACAACCGCGGGCCATCTAGAGTGAGTAAATCAAACAATTTATTTACCCAAACAACTCAAAGTATGTAACTTTATATTATTTTAAACCGATTTCACTATAGATTTTAAAGTTACCAATATAATCAACAACATGATTCATCGAGGGGGATGTGCACCGCCGGGGGGGGGGGGGGGGGGGCACTCAAATTATTTTTTGACGGGGGTGTGCCTCACAGAACTCTGAAATGGGGGTCTGAAGAGCTGACTACAAGCACAAAATATAGGGTCTTTGGAGCTACAAAAACCCTGAAACGGGAGTTAAGGGGTCTAAGGAGCAGACTAAAACTACAAAATACATAGACTTGGAGCTACCAAAGACCTACGGAAACCCTCAAAAAGGCTCAAATGGTGGTACAAGGAGCCAAACTAGAAGAGAATAATGGACTTGGCGCTAGTCAAATACAAAACCAAGTCATTCCGGGGGTCTATATATGGAGCCGAACTAGAAGAAGAATAATGGACTTGGAGCTACTAACTACCTAGCCAAGTCATTCCGGGGGTCTATGGAGCAGCAATTTTTGAAAATCGGGTATCTTTAGATCTGCGATCGGGTGTGAAAAAGGGGTTCTTTTAAGCGGCACATACCCGTCTTACATTATACATGAGTGCCCCCCCCCCCCCCCCCCCCCGGGTGTGCACCACGACCACCACTCGCAACACTGCCCCAGGTACCCCTAACCTAAACATTATGCTTGTGGAAATACGGTAAAAAAACGTCAAAATACGGAAAATAAAGTAATTACCACATACAAATCATCTTTTCTGGTAGCTGGATAGTTTGATTTAGATTGTATTGTATTGCTAAAGTTCCGGTCACATATCATCGGATAGCATAAACGGATTCCTGACGAATATAACATTTGCGAAATCAAGTTATCCGGTTGTAAAAGTCGTCTCCATTGCTTCACGCACACAACATTCCGCCGGATACAACAACCTACATCGTCTGACAAGGAACGGACAATAATTTAACGCATACGAACGAAGACGAACGGATTGGAAATTATACTCTCCGTCAGGCATCCGTTTACAGTATCCGGTGATATGTGACTGGGCTTTAATCAGGTGAAAGTAAAAGGGATGTTATTTCTGCACTGAAAATGTTCACTTCATCATGCCATTCATGCCTTTAACAACATCATTGCTTCGCCATTGCGTGCATCCACCCTGTTTGCTTTCTATGTCCGTATACAAAATCAACATCAAAGCGATCGAGTATGTCAACAATACACAAACAAAAGAATAGTACAATTCATACATGAATTATCAAGAATAGCTTAGATTAAAACAGAGTACAAGTGATACAAAAATGACAACTACGGGTGTAAAACCAGCCGTAGAGCAATAATTATGCCCTATTACTGTTGCAACGGTAGAGCTTAAGCACAACTTCTTCAATATGCGATTTTAAAAATGGAGTATATATGGCACTCAAGCAGGAAATAATCAAACAAAATAATGAATAGAAATACCATGAAAACAAATTGTACGGTCAAAACCCCCCGAATATCACTTGGCTAATTATATGCATGTCTACATTATTTCATTCAGATCGGTCATTCGTTCTGCAGGTCGTTTACATAATAATAATAATAATACTAATGGTGTTTATATAGCGCATTATACATGGTCTCAATGAGCTTTACAATTCAAATGATTATAATATATATACACTCTACAAAAAATAACACTTTATTAAGCTATACAAAATGTAAAGATTCAACGTAAATTCAAAAATTCAAAATTCAAAATTCATTTTATTTCCACAACTTGAATTAAAAACATACAAAGAGAAAGTATACATGGTAAAAAACAATGCATAACAACAATAACAGGTAAAATACATCAAATATAACAAAGGAGGTAATACAAGAAGTAAATTCACAGTGTGGAGGGAGGAACAAAGGCCATTGACCTGTCTCAGGCTCCTCCCCGGAGTTAAGTACAACATAAAACAGTAAATATACATTGAGTAAAATGAATAAACACATTGATCACACACACACACACACACACACACACACAAACAATCAAACTAACATGTGGAGAGATGCTTTGTATACAGTATTATATCTATAAAATGGGTAGGCAAGATTAAGTATATGAATTAATAATATTTACTTTTAGTTGACGAGTGAAAATTGGTAGTGAAGTGCATTGAGTTTGAGACTTTGGGAGGCAATTCCATGTGTTTGGGCCAGAGTATTTTATGGTGCTTCTTGAAAATTCGTATCTATAATTTGGTAATCTAAAATCTTCAGATTGTCGAGTGGAATACATAATCATATTTTTATTTTGAACAAAATAAGAATCAAATAATGGTGGTAATTTTTCATTTTTAAAAAGATACATAAAACGAGCAGTCTGAATAATATACAAATCACACAATTTCAACAACTTTAGTTTTTTAAATAATGGTTCAGTATGTGCACGAGGCTTGGAATTTGCAATAATTCTTATTGCATATTTTTGAAGAGTTATAAGTCTACTTAGGTGAGACATTGCACAATTTCCCCAAATTATATTACAATAAGTAAGATGTGGCAAAATCATAGTTTGATATAACTTAACAAGAATATTAAGTGGTAAAATGTCCTTAAGTCTATTTATTGCACCAATTCCTTGTCTTACCTTTGTACATAAGCTACCTATGTGTTCCTTCCATGATAGTTTATCATCTATTACAATACCTAAAAACTTAGTTGATTTAACAAGTGGAATCTTACACGAGTTTATATATATATTCACATCATTTTCTACAATAGTCTTATTTTTAGGTTTAAAAAGCATACAACAAGTTTTATCAACATTTAATTTAAGCTTATTAGCAAGGAACCAATTACTGACTGAGCGAAGCTCATTATTAAAAGTTAAACACAGACTATTAACATCATTACCAGATAAAAAGATATTAGTATCATCTGCAAAAACAATAGTTTGGAGAATGGTACTAGCAAATTGTAAATCATTCACATACAAAAGAAATAATAAGGGCCCTAATACAGAACCCTGGGGTACACCAATATTTACATCACGGTAACTAGACGATTCATTTCCAATAGACACATATTGCACTCGATTACATAAATAGCTTCGAAACCAATTTAGGGCAACGCCTCTTATACCATAACATTCCATCTTTTTAATTAAAATACTATGATCAATGCAATCAAATGCCTTTGATAAGTCTAAAAACAATCCAAGTAAAATGTTCTTATTTTCAAAAGCTTCTGATATTGTACTTGTAAATTCCATGAGAGCCATGTAAGAGGAATGCCCTTGTCTAAAACCAAATTGTTTCATATATAAAATATCTTTCTTTATTAAGTAATCCATCAATTGTTTATATATCAATTTTTCAAATATTTTAGAAAACACACATAGCAAAGAAATTGGTCTATAATTAGTTAAAGTATCCTTGCTACCTCCCTTATGAATAGGAATAATTTTTGCAATTTTTAGACAGTTTGGGAACACACCATCTTCAATAGATAAATTAAACATATTGCACAATGTTTTTACAATAAGAATGATACACCTTTTTATAATACGAATACTAATGTCATCATATCCTGGGCTTTTATCAGCTTTTAAATGTTTTACAATTTCAAAAATATCGCATATCTGTACAGGTTTTAAAAACATAGAGTTTGAATAATCATTTGGAGGTAAAAAATCTGTAAAATGTGATAATGTAGGTGCAATATTATCTACTATTTCAGAGCCAATATTAATAAAAAAGTCATTAAAAGTGTCAGCAATTACATGCTGATCATAAATAAACTGTCCATTCGGCTGCAAAATGCGAAGCTGCATCTTTTCTCTTGTTTTATTCAAAAGCTTATTTATAATTCTCCATGTATCTTTCATATTATTTTGAGCATTTTTAAATTGATTCATATAATAATTTCTCTTTTTTTACGTACTTCTGAATTTACTATATTTCTATATAAAATATACACGTTCTTACGATAGTCTGTTGGATTTTTAACAAACTTTGAATACAATGCATTTTTTTTATTACACATTTTTTTTAGACTACTATCAAACCATGGCTTTTTATACTTGGTACATTTCTGTTTACGTTCAACAAGTGGGAAACATCTATTATATATGCAAGTTATTATTTTCATAAACACTTTAAATCTATTATTAACATCACCATTTTGTAAACATCTTTCCCAATCAATTTGGCTTAAATCTTCACAAAATCTAGCAGTATTCTTATCATTTATATCACGTTTATAAATGGTTTCAACATGTATTTCTAATTCAAACTTATAATGACAAAATATAGGAAAGTGATCACTTACATCGCACACTATAATACCAGATTCTATAATTTTTTCAGGTCGATTTACAAAAATATCAAGATCATATCGTCTCACAAATTTTATATCATTTCTTACATAAAAACCAACACCGCCACCTCTTTTTCCCTTTCTGTTATTGCCAACATAAGAATACCCATCTAATACAATCGTTTCATTTTCAGAAAGCCAAGTTTCAGACAGGGCAATAACAGAAAATTTGTTTTTAAAAGATAAAATCACTGTCTCAAAATTATTAAAATTCTTTTTAAGACTCCTGCAATTAAAATGAATGAAAGGCAGTGTCTTACTAGTCTGTGGGATATCATTGTATTCATTTGGCAAGAAATATGCAGTTTCATTCACGAGACCATCATGCAAGTCCCTTATATTATCATTTTCTGACATCGAATTTATAGTTTATACATTTACAACTATCAATGTGTATGGTTTGCCTTCCACAAATAATGCATCTTTTGTACATGCAGACACCACACACAAAACACACACACACAAACGCATCAGCAGCAATAGAAAGTATGAACAAATATAATATGTACATAATTATTGTCACTATATGGGTTAAGAATAAAATACGAGTAAAATGAAAGAGTAAAAATGTAAGGAGTAATGGATTGTACTCGTTCAATAATTTACAAATAAAAGATTAAAATAAGTGAGACAGTTTTCAGATAGGTTGTTCATTTGCTAAGAGTTTGAATGTTAAATGTTAATGTTTTCTCAATTTGTTCAGGTCTTCTTCATTTGTGATCAGTTTTGTGATGTGTTTACCTCCACTGGCTGCGATGCTGGCAATGATGCGTCCATCGGTTGACCATGCTGAGGTAACACCGGTTGTCTTCCGTGCTGCAGCCAGGAGTTTCTGATTCTCGAGAGTGAGGTCTTCCACGATAACAATTCGCGTACCTTTCAACTTTTTCCTATTTAAAATGATTTCTCTCTTCTTCCTGTGGGTCGTGAGCCTAACTATGACAGGGCGCGGGCGCGCTCTGTCAGCTGATGAGGTTCCGGATGAAGGACCCGGTCCTGATGCTGGCTCGTTGGGATTGTGTGGCCTGCCGGTCCTGTGCGAGCGGTCGATGTCACTCGGATCGATCAGCACGCCTAGCTTCTGGGTGATCATGTCAGCGACGATGGCATCGGTGTTCTCCCCCTTCGTTTCAGCGAGCCCAAATATGCGGATGTTTGATCTTCTCGAATACTGCTCAGATCTGTTCATCTCCGCTTCCACTCTCTGAACGGTGTGTTGTTGCTGGATCATTCTCTCCTGCAGGTGTTTGATCTCGTGCTCTTTCTCTTCTAGGTTTCGTTGGATGTCAAACACCTCTCCTTTTAGCTCCTCAACGGTGTTGAGAAATTTCCCCAATTTCTCCTCTAGTTTCTCCTCGAGTTTTCTTTCAACCGCTTGGCCCACAATATTGTTAAGTAGATCGTTGAATTCAGGGTTTCTCAGTAGATCGTGCATAACCTGGGTGGCTATGGCAACAGTCTGTCTTGTGCTCTTTGTGTTGCTGGCAGTTGTGGTGGTTTCCTGAGGTTTAGTAGCCATTGTGCGGGTATTAGCACTGACAATAGTCAGTATACCGTATGAATAGATCGTGTGCGAGCAAGTTCAATTCAACGTGTCGATCTATGAATGGAGCCCATCGGCCCTGTCGATGAAAAGGTACGGAACACGGTGTTCATTAACGCCGAGTGTACTGGGGAAGGCCTCAGCTGTTTGTGGTGTCTAAACTGGCTGCATGCTGTGTTCGACCTTACAAGCTGTTACACTCTAAAACAATCCATTGATCCTAAACAAGGTTTTTTTACATCTCCTCCATTTTGTACTCTAGTTCCATGAAATTATGATGTAAGTTTCACACTTGCTATCCAGTGGCATGTGTCTGCGATCAAAGTCAAAAACGCAGATTTCCGTGGCACAACATCAAATGCTTCCGTAGTATTAAGAAAGAATGACGTCTTTTCGTCATTAAAACATTACAATAAAACATAATCTAACAAAACAATAGAAGACCATTCCAAGCAATCTACAATAACATTAATAGAATAAATAGTTACACATTGTATTTACTACGAATTAGTATATTTCAAGGTTCCAGGAAATTACATTTACTTAATGAGTGAAGAGGTATGTTTTAAAGGGTACCACCACCCCAAAATAATATTCTTATTATAGAAAGGTACCATCTTTAGTATTCCATTCCTTCAACAAGTTCACAAAAATATGTTTTCAGAAAAAAATTTATAATTGGAAAACGCATCACCATTCTCTACCATGCGTTCATGCGGTCTGAATTGCGTAGACTATATGCGCGCAGAGCCAGAGCGCACTGTGCAGAGCGAATGAATCATCCGGGAATCTATTGACGTACGCGTGAAAGCATTGGCGCACTCGCAAATGCATGGCCCGTATGGAACCAGGAAATAGCAGTGGTTCCGTAAGTGGTGGAAATTAATTGCTTTGTTTATGAATTACACAACCCTTTGCAAAATGTTGGGTATCTATTTGATATCACAAAACGGTACCAAAACATATAAGTGTTGTCCTTTGCCTTGTGGTCCCCTTTAAGTCTAGAAGCAAATAAAGTGACAGAAGTTAGAGAGCGAAGTTCAAAAGGAAGGTTATTCCAAAGTGTTGGGGTAAGGACGGGGAAGGATCTTTTCCAATACTAATTTGCTTTGTATCTTGTGAACGCAAAGAGCGAGATGAAGTGTAGGGTTGTACTAGTTCATTTAAAGGGATAGTTGAGTTTTGGTATAGAGGGCGCTACACAAAATATTTTTTTGGTGAGATAATGAAAAACTGAGTGTCAAATTTGAAAGATCATACAATTGTAATGACAGAATAAACTTTATTTGATCAAACTCGGTTCAGAAATGGCTTAAATATTTGTAATAATTGTGTGGCCCCACAACTATTCAATGATTTTGAACCAGCCGTTAACAAAATTTTAAAAATGCTTCCTCTTTTAAAACATTTACAAAAGAGGGTTTTAAATAGTTCTTGATTATCTCTCTATCTAATCACTATTTCAACAGATCATCACAGCACAATATTCTATTTCAAATGGTTGAAACAGATGAGTTTTTAGAGAGCGCCCTCTTGAGTTTTAACGGCTCCTTTTGAATGATAACAGGCTTTTTACTTAGTCGTGTGTAATTTTTCATTCCTTTCGAGCACGGTGGAGTTATAACTGTTAGTTTGTAACGTAATGGTGCAGGTTTTGGTTACTAAAATTCAGTTTGACCAAAACTGTACTCTCTTTACCAAAACTCAACTATCCCCTTAAGGGGCCCAGTGGGGTATTATTTGACATTTGACATGAATATCTTTCTTACCATTGAAGCTACCGCTTACAAACCATAAATTGCTGGAAAGTTTATAATAATGGGGAATCCAAACAAAATAAATTAAAGACACTCGGACTTAAAATAAGAGTTTAACCATTCAATCATATAGACAAAATCAAATGTTAGACTTTCAGCAAGTCAAAATTTAAAGGGCATCTCCTCAGAGGGATAGAGGCGTATTAAAAAATATGATGATGCTAAAAACCAACAAATTAATGATGGTTTTTTACATTATTGCTATCTTCATAGTTGAAAGGAAATTTTGCGAAAAATCAGAAATGTACATGTGAAATGTACATATTTTGGTTTACAATAGGGTTACCTCTAAACGCCATCATTAATCTGTTTATCTACAAACAAGTAATACTTCCTCCAATTTAAATTGAATTTGAGTAAATAGTGAGTAAATGTTAATCACATATAAACTGCCATGTTTATTTTTCTGCATGACAATAGATGTTGCTACTTCACTCTGACAAAAGAGGAACACAATTTGGATGGTAACAAATTTGATTTGGGACCATTTTATTTGGACTATTTAGGAAAAGTAGAGTTAAAAATATACAATTCAAGTTGGAAAATAATTACTTCCGGCCCCCAAAATGTATGACATTGATAAATAAATCCTTAATTAGTCCATTTAATAGCTACCCCTACCCCACACTGTATGTATTTTCTAAAAGCTTAGTATCCATAGATTATTTTGAGATAAAAATCTCAATTGTGATGAACAAAAAAATCCAATATTCCATTGGGCCCCTAAATGATTCTCATCTGCCACCACAATATTGGACGAGGGGATCTGTTCGGTTTCCTTTCAAGGGATCTAGTAACTTTGTAGGAATGTGCAAAAAGTGATCAGTGATTAACAACATAATGTATTGGTGTGATCTGTTATTCCAACAAAGTAATGTGTGAAAGTTTCATATTGATTTGATGATTTTTTGGCAGAAAAATTAGCAAAAATACAATGTGATATGCATAACTCATTGCAGTTACTTTGTACATGGCTCCCGTAGACAGTTTAACGAAATGGAAATTTGAAATACCGAAACCGGTCCCGTGCTTTTATTGTTGATATGAATATGACAAGGTATGATAGAACCACTAGAGTTCCAGGTAAGTTTCGAGGATTTATACAATGTTACTGACTCGGCGAGTGATAGAGTACAGACAGAACGAGGGAGAGGAAATGAGTGGTGATGAGATATCTAGATAAAGATAGTGTGAGCAAAAATACGATAGCATTGCAAATATATATTAGTGAAAGGAAAGGACAATACAAGGCAACTGCAAAAGATGTCTATTTTTAAACTAGAGACGTGTATTGTTTCAGAAAGATCCTATTTAAGTTAAACTTAACTCGAAGTTGGACTTAAAAGATATGGTAAGCCATTAGTTTGGGCATTTTTGTTGTTGTAAAAGTCTCTATTCAAAGGTATGGAATGTTGGTTCAAATCATTAACACTTTCTATTATCAAGGAGATTTCATGTGCTTGTGTATAATATACCTGCATTTTTCCTTTTGATTGTATTTTATTCCAAGGCTGTAAATAGCTTACCATAATGTTTAAGTCCAACTTAGAGTTAAGTTCAACTTTCATCTTTGTGAAACACCCCATACATGTAAATGTTAAACTGTCAATATCATTCCAATTAGGAGCGTCTCGAGACGTATCCCATTTCAGTGATGACGAGCTTGCAGATTTGATCCCAAAGGTGGGATGCTGGAACAGGGTGTTTAGACATCTCAGGTATGCTGGATCAATCGACGCCCCATCTCGGTGCCTAGTTGATACCATTTTGAAGAAGGAACCACAAATAACGAGGCTTGAAATTTCAGAGGCTTTTATGCAAATTGGCGAACAAAATATCTCACAAAATATTATCCTTGGAGGTGAGTTTGTAGAATAATTCTTGCTCTCTCCCATATGTTTGATGTTAGCAAAATCACGGTAATAATGACATAGAATTAAAGAGATATTTGAGTTTTGGTATAGAGGGCACTTCAAGAAACTTTTTTTGTAAGATAATGAAGAACTGAGTGCCAAATTTGAAAGAGCATACAATTGCAATGACAAAAGTAAACTTGATTTAATCATAATCGGTTCAGAAAAAAATAAAATATCAAAAAATATATCCGATCTGAATAAATGTGGGATCCCACGGCACTTATTATTTTGATGATTAAATCCTAATAAGGCCGGGGGCATAAGGTCCCCCCCCTTCACAATTTTGCCGATTGATCGGAAATGCGTTTCGTTCAAGTCTTGCGCATCCTTTAAATAGTTTTCGTGATTTGTGTACAAAACATATGGAAATATCAGTTTTCCTAAAAGGAGATTAAATATGGGTTATTTGGTCTGGTGGTCATTTTAGGTGTTTGATTTTGGGGTCAAATAGCTGATTTATAGTTAGAAAAAATGAAACGACAGAAACAGTGAAATACATCAGTTAAAAAACAGAGAAATACATAAGAAATTATCAAAATAATAGAAACCATAAAGAATGACCTGGCTCTTCCAAATGTTTTTGTTAGATAATTTGTTCAAATGGTCTAAAGAATATATGTAGTAAAAACCAATGTTTGATTTCGAAGAAAATATTATTTATGGGTACAAATATGATTTGTTGACCTTATTTGCATACATGACCCAAAATATGCAAATCAGTTAATTTTTCAAAAAAGAAGAAGAAATTACCTTATTTTGTACACTTCACTTGACATGCGTGCAAATTTTTACGGCGATCGGCCGTTATACGGCCGAGATCTTAGGGGGCATTATTCTCCCCTCCCCTCGGATGGTAGAAAGACCTAACATATATATCACGGCCTTTTTTGGGTTAAAGGGATAGTTGAGTTTTGGTATAGAGGGTGCTACACATATTAATGTTTGTGTGAGATAATGAAAAACTGAGTGTAAAATTGGAAAAAACATAATTTTTGAATGACAGAATAAATTTTATTTGATCAAAATCGGCTCAGAAACGGCTGACATGTCCATAAACGTAACAATTTGTAATAAATGTGGGGCCCCACAAATATCAGATAATTTTGAACCAACCGTTCAAAATTTTTTTTAAAAATGCTTCCTCTTTTCAAAAATGTTCAAAAGAAGTTATTCAATAGTTGTTGATTATCTCTATATATCTAATCACTATTATACGAACCATCACATGCACAATATATTTTTTTAAATGGTTGAAACCGATGAGTTTTAGAGAGCGCCCTCTTGAGGTTCAACGGCTCTCTTTTCGAATGATAACAGTTTTTTTACTTACTCATTTGTAATTTTGTATTACTTTCGAGCATGGTGGAGATATTACTATTAGTTTGTAATGTAATGTTGCAGGTTTTGGTAACTAAAATTCAATTTGACCAAAACTGTACTCTCTTTACCAGAACTCAACTATCCCTTTAAGAAATAAGAAATACACCTTTTAAACAATTTACACAAAAAAGGAAAGCGCCTTCTTGTGTTAAGACAGCTCGTTTTAATGATAACATGCTTTTTATTTAGTTGTTTGTAATCTGTTATACCTTTCGAGCATGGCGGAAATGTAAGTATTAGTTTTTAATGTCATGATGTAGGTTTGGCTTACTAAAATTCAGTTTACTAAAACTATACTGTCCCTTTAAAATTGTTTATGTACAATCTCCAATGCATCTAGTACTGCAATACTACTATTTTCACACAAACTCAAAGCGAGTAGCTACCAATGATGTAATTTTCTCGTTATGTCAGTGAAACAAACCGCACTCACATGACTTTATAACAAGGTTCACTGCACTTCAATCTACCCAACAGAACCCAATTTGGATTTAGATGACGAAATCGCTTTCAACGATGATATACATGAAGTCTTAAGGAATGAAATAGACTGTTCGGCAGCATTACTTAAGGCGCATCAACATGCACGTTGCAGCTTCTTTTCGTCTTCCCTCCAGTAGAATATCCGCCATGCCCGAAAGGTAGACAACCTTACAACTGTGCTTTTTTAACTGTGCGGACATATAGCGGACTACGGAAAGTGAAAACAGCCGAAAATTGTTGATTTTCCGCGATAAATGATGGTGAATTGTCACTTTCTGCATCATATCATTCTGTAAATCTTCCCATTACTACTAAATGAAAATACGGAATCATCATCACGTTTTCATGAACTTTGTGAAGGAAGATATATATTTGTATATACTTGTGATATATGTTCCGCTAGTCCCGACTATGCAGATTTGACGATCAGACGACATCGACGATGAGGCTGCTGATCTGTCTTCAGATGTCAACGATGCCGAAGCGGCTGAACTGATGTCAGATGTCGACAACGCCGAAGAGGAAGATCTGTTTTCAGATGCCAATGATGACAAGGCTGCTGACCTGCGTCCAGATGTCGACAGCGCCAAAGATGACAACCCGACATTAGAAAGCAGCAGAGACAAGGGTGCTGACTCAGTTCTGGTAGTTGGCAACACAGCATTACATCCGGTTCAGAACAACAACAACCCTTCAGCTGCCGAGCTGGAAGTTAGCGATGACGAAATGTTATACCCTGCTTCTATTGACGAGCAGTTGAGAGAATACAAACAAACCCAATCAAACCGCTTTAAGCAACAAAAACAAGTTTTGATTGTTGGCGACTCCATGTGTAGATCTATTCAGCCGACTAAACTGTCTCTAGTATCACGAGTAGCATGTAAAACAATTCCTGGTGCTAAGGTCGGGGACGCCTTTGCAACAACAAAAAAACTCGCAAACAAACACAATGTGTCAGAAGTAGTTTTTCACCTAGGTACTAATAATATTGAAGCAAACGACCCTCTGTGATAGCAACACAATTAGAATCACTGGGGGAACACGTTTTGTCAACATGTGAAAGTGTAACGATGATTACAATAAGCTCCATCGTGCATAGGAGAAGTCCTAACGACACTAGCACTCGCAACAAAATTAATGAAGTCAATGCTAAGCTACGCGAGATTACTCGGTGTCATGCATGGGGTTTCATCGACTATAGCGATGTCGATGTCGAATTGCATCTTACAACCGACGGCCTACATTTTAACCCCGCTGGTGCTAAGGTGTTTGTAACTTCGATCAAGCAACACATCAATAAAACACCGGCCCTTGACATTCCCGACCTCCACAAAGACCAACGAGCCCCGTATTCACCATTATACGAGGCCATCCCTAGCCCCTCCCCGCTATCCCGCAGTTACTCGGATGTCGCAGCAAACCGAGACGTCACGAGTAACGAAGGGGGGCATGAACCACGACCACGATACACTAGCTTCCGAAATACAAGACTGTATAGTGGTTGCTACAACTGTGGCGAGAAAAACCACAAACAGAAACATTGCAGATATGGTACCAAAATTCAATGTTTTTTATGTCGAGAATTCGGACATAAATCGAAATTTTGTGAACTTCATACATACTTTTAGGCCTCAGGCAAAGAGGACAATGCCGAATCTTCGTCTAAAATATGTACTCATAGTCGAATTATAACTTTAAGTGAAGGGAAAATTCCCCCAATGAAAAAAGGACTCAAATTTGTATTGATGAATATTCGAAGTCTTGTTAGTAAAATTGGTTTATTAATTGATTTATTCTCAAATAATAAAATTGATGTGTTATGTTTAAATGAAACATTTTGTGATGACTCAATTACAAATGAAGAGTTGCTTATTAATGGTCTATGTATTGAACGGAAAGATAGAACGCGCTCAGGTGGTGGCGTAGCTGTTTATATTTCTACTACTTTACATTACGTTAGACGAAAAGAATTTGAAAATGTTGATTTAGAACTGATTTGTTTGCAAATATATTTACCATTCCAAAAAGATATGCTGTTATTTTGTATATATCGACCCCCAGGTTACGACTTGTCTTTTGTTGAAAAGTTTAGAAAAATCATTGAATCAGTGCACTCTACTGGAGAGAACACTAATGAAATTTTGATTTTAGGTGATTTAAATTGCAATTTTTTAGGGAAGGTTAATACACCATTGTTCTCAAACTTGATGTTTTTAATGAATTTGTATAATTTTCAACAGTTAATTGATACACCAACTCGTGTAACACACCAATCGAGTACCCTGATAGACACAATATTTACAACTAGAAACGAGAATATAATTGAGCATGGATGTATTCATACATCTTTGAGTGATCACTTTTCTGTGTATGCTATTCTAGTCTAGTGGGTAGAAGGGGTGTTCGTGCACCCCGATGAGACACATTTTAATCTATGTTACTTTATGTAAAAAAATGTCTAGAAAACGATTAGCTATGTTAACAGCGCCAAAAAGTGTCCCATGTATGATTTTAATGCAAATTTATGGAAATTATGGCAGCCATTTTGGATTTAGACTAGTATTCATATTTTGATCATTTTAAAAGATATTTTTTTAATGAAAGAGTCCAGACTAATGTTTTGAAGGTCAGAGAACACGATTTAATAACTAAAAATCTGATCAGATGGGTGTATGACATCATAATATGCAAATTAGGGGCAAAATTTGCATAAAATCAATATTTTCTGCATAAATAGGCGTCTATTTCATATTGCAACTTATGAAAACAATGAATGAACAATTTCTTTTGTCTATACAAAATAAGTTCAATATAACTTCATACAAAATAAACTTTAAAAACTTTACTGCAAAACTTAAATATGCAAATTTATGCAAATTCGAATCATTGGTACAATTTACATATATTTTATGAGTTGCTTTCTTTTTAATCAAATACGGCACATAACTACCCACTTGAAGTTTCTAAATATATATATGGAAGGCCAATGAGTATCATTGAATGGTGTATGAAGATAATTGAAGACTATGTGACGTCACAATATGCAAATTAGTGGCAAAATTTGCATAACAATAAAGATATTTTGCATGAATCGGGTGATATTCCCGTGTATGAGCCATGCAAACATTAAATAAACAATGTTTGAAGGCATAAATAGAGACTTATAAAATATCTTCATACAAACCAAACTTCAAAAAAATAACTACGAAACATAAATATGCAAATGTATGCAAATTAGCCCCACAGTACATAATCCTTGTATTTTAGAAGCTACTTGCTTATTTTTAAAAATCAAATACAGCACATAACTGCCCACTTGAAGTACATGTATCTTATGAGTTTCATTGAATAATGTCTGAAGAAAATCATTTCATGGTGTTATTTCATGCAAATTTGGGGCATACTTTTTATAAGATCAGTTTAATATATCATATTTTGCAATACTTTATAACTAATGAAGATAATTTCTTAACAAATCTTCATCATAATCATTACACCTGCACATAAACTACATATCGCTACGATAACACTTTCATATAGTTACCAGCGTGACTTAATGTGTCAAATTACGGAAAATTTAGGGTCCAAGTTGTCAAACTCCTCGTGGTGGATCCTGGAAACTGTTCATCAGGCGAATGAGAACAACTAGAGTCAACGACAGCGTCGTGACATCTCCGCATAGTAGTACCCTTGCCCGCGTTACTTGAACGCACCACGTCAGACTAACTCCACTTTGAAGCTTGCAGCCTGGCGCCAACCCACAACACGCGCCCTCAGGGTGGGCATCATCTGATGTCATACGGGACGGCATAACCATCATGCAGCTGAACGTGGAAGGCCTCACCAAGGCCAAGATCAACATCATCGAACATCTTCTCCAACAGCACACTCCTAGTGCTATACTACTACAAGAAACCCACACCAAGGACAACTCCCACCTAAAGATCTCCGGTTTCACCCTAGCCGCTCACACCGAGAGCGAAATTCATGGCATCGCCACCTTCATTAAGAACTCTGCCAAATGGAACACAATAGCTTCATGCCCTCCAGTCTCAACCCTGGAGTGGACAGCAACTTCAGTCGAAGGAGTTACAGTCATCAATGTCTACAAGCCCCACACCTTTCGGCTTCAGGCTGACTCCATCGCAACCTTCGCCCCTCCCTGCATTTACGCAGGCGACTTTAACTGCCGCAGCACCACCTGGGGCTACAACAGCACCAACCATGATAGCGTGGCGCTTGAAGACTGGGTCTCTGCATCCGGCATGCAACTCAACTTCAGCTTCCACTCCGGATGGTGGAACACATCAACTAACCCAGACTCCAGATAACCTACCCTTACCATCCTCCTCCAACCTGGACCAAGCGTACACATCCTTCCGCAACCTCCTAACCACAGCAGCCAAGAGCTCCATCCCACGCGGCCACCGCCGCTGCTACATCCCCTCATGGGACGATGAATGTAACGACCTCTACAATGACTTCCACGAGGCCGAACGTGGCGATGAAGCAGCCTCTAAGGCAACCCTTCTAACTGTCTGCCTAGACAACAAACGCAGAGAGAGATGGTAGGAGACAGTTCAAGGAATAGACATCACCCACTCCAGCAGAATGGCCTGGAAAACGCTTAATTGCCTCACCGGCAGAAGTCCCAAGCCAAAACAATGCCCCGTGACCGCTAACTCAATCGCGAAACAGCTCCTCGAAAACGGCCGCTTCAAAGACGCAGACAAAAACCACACTCGTCACATCAAACAAGAAACCACCAACCTCAGGCAGGCCCCAGGAGTAGATGGACTCTTGTCATCACCCTTCACTCCCGATGAGATCGCCACTGCCATCAAACATCTGAAAAGTGGAAAGGCTCAAGGACCAGACAACCTACCTCCCGAGTTCCTACTGCACTGCGGACCAAAATGTCTGGAATGGCTCCGCCTACTTTTCTCATCCTGCCTCACCCACCAGTCCATCCCCAAGATATGGCGCAAAGCAACCATCATCGCCTTACCCAAGCCAAACAAGCCCTTAGACAACCCAAAGAACTACAGACCAATCTCTCTCCTCTGCAGACCCTTCAAGCTACTTGAAAGACTCCTCCTAGCCTGGCTGGAGCCGATCGTCGACCCACAACTTCCCGAGGAGCAAACAAGTAGTCTTGCTCCCCAATGACATCGAGAGCAGTTTTGAGAGTGGCCACAAGGCCGGTGCCATCCTGGTCGACTTAACCGCAGCCTACGACACCGTGTGGCACCAGGGACTCGCCCTGAAGCTCCTCCAGATGGTACCAGACCGCCACCTAGTAGGATTTATCACCAACATCCTATCCAACTGCAGCTTTGTCCTGAAGACCAGCGACGGACAGTCCAGTCGCCCCCGACGTCTCAGAAACGGACTCCCCCAAGGTTCACTCATGGCACCAACGCTCTTCAACATTTACATCAGTGATATGCCCAAGACTGCCGCACAACAGTACGGCTACGCAGACGACCTTGCTCTCTTCCACTCGGACAAAATCTGGTCAAAAGTTGAAGACGTCCTAACATCTGACATGGCTAAGAACGCAAACTACCTGAAGACCTGGAGACTAAAGCTGAGCGCTGCAAAAACAACTGCAACTGCCTTCCACCTCAACACCAAAGAAGCAAACCGCCAGCTCACAGTCAAAGTCAACGGGAACCCACTGCCCTACACCCCCACCCCAACATACCTTGGAGTAAAGCTAGACAGACAGCTGACCTTCAAACCACACCTAGATTCACTCCGAGCCAAAGTTTCATCCAGGAACAACCTACTCCGCCGCCTTGCGGCCACGGGTGCTAAAACTCCGACACTTCGTACTGGCGCCCTCGCACTAGTCTACAGTGCTGCCGAGTATGCTGCCCCTGCGTGGTGCTGCAGCGGACACACGCACAAATTGGACATCACCCTAAACGAAACTATTCATGAGGATCATCACAGGATGCCTCAGACCCACACCAACTGACCTTTTACCAGTGCTTGCTGGTATCGCACCCTCCGCAGAGAACACTATGCCCAACAGCTAGTCAACAAGGCCCTCCAAGACCGTACACACCCTCTACACCGTACCTCCCAGAACACACAACCGGTCCGCCAACGTCTACGGTCACGCAGACCGTTCAGTCGCCATGCTGACACCTTGCGGGAAGGCACCCACAATACCCTCACCGCATGGAAGGAAAGCTGGCAGGAGACCCCCAGACCCCCTCAATTCACAGTAACCTCAAACACAAAACTACCACCAGGTGCAGATCTACCCCGAAAAGAATTGGGTCACCCTCAACAGGCTCCGTACAGGGGTCGGCAGGTTCAATGGCAGCATGCACCGCTGGGGACTCGGACCTTCTCCGGCTTGTACATGTGGAGCACCCGAGCAGACTGCCTCCCACATTATTGAAGAGTGCCCAATCCTTCGCCTACCTGGCCACCCAAACCCAGATTTAAGCAACTTGGACCCCGACACCGTTAATTGGCTGCAAAATTTACACGGGAATATCATCCGATTCATGCAGAATATCTTTATTGTTATGCAAATTTTGCCACTAATTTGCATATTGTGACGTCATATAGTCTTCAATTATCTTCATACACCATTCAATGACACTCAGTGACCTTCCATACATATGTTTAGAAACTTCAAGTGGGTAGTTATGTGCCGTATTTGATTAAAAAGAAAGCAACTCATAAAATATATGTAAATTGTACCAATGATTCTAATTTGCATAAATTTGCATATTTAAGTTTTTCAGTCAAGTTTTTAAGGTTTATTTTGTATGAAGATATATTTAACTTAATTTTTATAGACAAAAGATATTGTTCATTCATTGTTTTCATAAGTTGCAATATGATAAAAATCATACATGGGACACTTTTTGGCGCTGTTAACATAGCTAATCGTTTTCTACACATTTTTTTACATAAAGTAACATAGATTAAAATTTGTCTCATCGGGGTGCATGAACACCCCTTCTACCCACTAGACTAATTCGTAGAATAAAATCATCAAATAAATGTCCTACTCAAAAAGGTTAAGTGATAAAATATCGATTAAATAAACAAGAGAATATGATTGAATTATTATGTATCTTGCAAACTACCTCATGGTCGCATCTCGATGAAGTTAGTGATGCGAATGTATATTGGAAAGTGTGGAAAGAAACATTTGTCTCAATTATTGATGAGGTTTCACCTGTTAAAATGAAAAGAGTTCGCGATAAGTCACATTCATGCAGGGGTGTCGATCCTGGGGGGGCAGGGGGGGCGGTCGCCCCCCCAATGAAAATATTGGGGGGGCGAACATATCATTTCGCCCCCCAATAATTCCGAAAATGAGGAAGAAAAAAATCGAGTGATATAATGCCAAAGAGGGGAAAGACACATTTATCAATAATTAATCTTCAAAATAGCCGTTTTTTAGTTTGAAAAGGACTGTAAATCTCTTTTTTGCCGCGCGCTTCGCGCGCATACAGTTTCTCATATTGCAATTTTCATTTGGGTTGCGGGAACTCACCTTTTGAAACGTGTTGGGCAGCGTAATTTCTCAAACGCACACCTCAAACGAAGTTTATTAAACCCTCATCTATAGATAGCACACCGTCACAGAAAATAAAATAATATCGGTACATGCGCTGAACGCAAATCAAATTGGAATATCATGTCCCCCCACATTTGTAAAAGGAGCAGATTGTCCCCCTCCCTTTGTCATTATGTATGTTTGGTTCCATACCTATATACTTCATATTACGTGAAATTTCTGTCTCAGGTGTGCACCAAATCGCACAATTTCACGCCCAAAAATACAAAAGCTCCCTACTGTGGGAGGGGGACACCCCCTCCCACACCCTCCCCCGCTCGGTCGCTTCGCTTCCTCGCAATGTCTCCCCTACACTTTTGAGAAATTGTTGACGACCTTGCTTAGTTACATGGGAGCCCAATGCCCTAGACTATATCGATGGCTCTATAGTATACATGATCACGTGGATCCATCTCATGCAAGGCTCAGTCTTTTCCTCGCTATGCCTTTGCTAGGAGCAAATGTCTGAAATATAAAAGCTTCCGTGGGCCACGCCCCCTGGACCCCCATTATTGTCCCCAAATGTGGGTGCCCCCCAAAGTCAGGTATTCGAGCCATCAAGACACTTTCAATGAGCGCATAATAAAACTTCCGGGCATGCCAATGTGGGGCTTTTAGCTCTCTCAGTGGTCACTCTGGAAATTTTTTCAAATTTCGCCCCCCCAATCTCAAAAACAGATCGACACCCCTGCATTCATGGATTACAAAAGATATTAGAAAATTAATGAATAAACGTGATATTATACATAGAACATTTTTAAAATTAAAAAGGAAACAACATATACTATGATGAAGAAAGTCAATTATGTTTGAAGATGTGGAAGGATTATAAAAAGGTTCGAAACAAAGTAAGCATTTTATTAGAAAAAGAAAAAAAAAATTATTTTGTGTCAAAAATTGAAGAAAACAGTAATGATCCAAAGCGAATGTGGTGTTGTTTAAAAGAGCTATTACCATATAAAAATTCTGCTCTCCCCGTAGTTTTTGAAATTGATGGAGACATGTGTAATAATGATGATATCATTGCGAATACATTTAATGACTTCTTTATTGATTCTAATGTTTTTAATGAATGTGTAAATGATTTGAATGAAGGCAACAAGTGTACTGTAAACCAAAATATTAACGTTGATATACAGTCTATAAATGTTATATTGGAAACAGATTCTAGTGAATTGTTTGTATTTAAAGATGTAAATGAAAATGATGTACTAAAATTACTTTCAGATTTAGACCCTTGTAAAGCAACTGGCATTGATGGTATTAGTGCTTCGCATTTGAAAATTGCAAAAAATGAAATATTGAAAAGTATAACAACATTAATTAATTTATCATTAAATCCTGGAATATACCCAAATGAATGGAAAAGTTCAAAAGTAAGACCTATGTATAAAAAGGGTGCAAATCAAAAAATAGACAACTATCGCCCTATATCTATATTACCAGTAGTAAGCAAGATAATAGAAAGAATAGTCCATAAGCAGCTTTATACGTACTTATCCTCACATAGTGTTCTGAATGACTCTCAATTTGGATTTAGACCCGGCCATTCAACGTCAGCAGCACTTGGTTCTTTGACTGATAGTTGGTTGAAATCTATTGATAGCGGACATATAATAGGTTCTATTTTTATTGATTTAAAACGCGCTTTTGACACTGTCGATACGGAAATCCTACTTGTCAAGTTACGTAAGATAGGCTGCTCTGACCCTGTTATAAATTGGTTTAAATCCTACTTAAATAACAGGAGTCAAAGAGTTATAATCCGTGACACTCTATCAGATGAAAGGTCTCTATCCCTCGGGGTACCACAAGGTTCCATATTAGGACCTCTTTTATTTTTGATTTATATTGATGATTTAGTGATGGCTTTGAAACATTGTCATGTAACTATGTATGCTGATGATACAACCCTTTATTACAGTAGTTCATCTGGAATTGATATTCAAAATAGATTACAAGAAGATATGAATAATGTTAAATTATGGCTCTATGCTAATAAATTGACATTAAATGTTGATAAAACTAAATTAATATTTATAGGTACTCCGCAAAGATTAATTGATAAGGGAAATGTGCAAATACAATTTAAAGGGACAATTATTAAACAATGTAAAAGTATTAAATGTCTCGGAGTAATTATTGATGAACATTTAAATTGGTCAGAACATGTTGATTATGTATGTAAAAAGGTATTTTTTAGTTTAAGTATGTTAAGGAGAATAAAGCCTTATGTTCCAAAAGATACTATGAAATTATTATATTTATGTTTGATTCAATCTCAAATTGATTATTGTTGCGAGATATGGGGGGTTCATTCTATTCATCAAACATAACGTATTATTAAATTACAAAAAAGGGCCGCAAGGATGATTTTATGCTGTAATTTTCATACCCCGTCCAAGGAAATGTTTAATCAGTTAAAATGGCTACCATTTAATGATCGTGTGACATATTTTAAATGTGTATTTATGTACAAATGTATTCATCGCCTTTCCTCTAATTTTTATTATGATTCGTTTGTTTTTGTTTCTGATACTCATTCATTTAATACTAGACACGCGGCAAATTTGAATTTGATTATTCCTAGGGCTCGCACACAACAATATAAACATTCTTTATTTTATTCTTCTATATTCCTCTGGAATAATTTACCCATTGAAATTAAAACTTCAAATTCCTTGAATATTTTTAAACAGAAAATGAAACAATATTTATTCAAAAACCTTGCCATATAGTCTAAAATTGTAATGAGTGATATCTTACTATTAAGTATTGTTCAGTATTTTTATATTTGTTATTTAAGTGATGAAATAATTATGTGAGCAACATTTATGTTGTTTTTTATATTATGAATAAACCCTATTAGACTTTTTTTTTCTTCAAAATGTGTGTATATAAATTGTAGTATCTTGATATTTTTATTCTTTTAATGTAAACATTTATATATTTATGTACAATCGTAAAATTCATTTCAAATGTTTTTGTAACGATGTTTAAAATTCATGTTTTTATAACAACAATGTTTGTATACTGTATCCCAGGGCCCCATGGGAGACCAACTTATTGCTGAATGGGCCACCCTGGTAAAATATATTGAAATAAATAAATAAATAAATAAAGAGAGGTGTTCCGCAGAACTTAAGGAATGTCTGATGGACATGGAAAGTAATTATATATTATATAGTTGTTTACTGGTGGTGGAGGAAATATAACAAAATGGTCAATAAAATGAATTTTAACTGCTATTGAGGGAAGATTACAAGTCCTGCGACGTAGTCGAGGGACTAATTTTCTTCACGAAATAGCATCTAAAATCCCGAGGGAACATTCCATGATTTTCCCGACAACAAAGTTAACAACTGTTATATCCCTCATAAGATCGTTTTACCATTGTATTTGACAAATGATAGTTTTGGACAACACGCGCAATCCCCGCGCAATCATGTGACCGGGCTGTTAGCAAAAAATTAACACTAAAAGTTCGTTACGCGTTCGTCCCATAGATCATGTGTTTAAGCAAAATGCACACGCGATCAAATTTGTGCAGTACTCTATGGCGCACACGTTCTAGTCACGTGATTGACATTACTGGTAAAAACTAACACCCTGGGAAGAAGAACGCCAAGACAGCCAATAAGCACATCCGTGGGAGCGCTAGCACGCATTCATCGCGTATGTGCGCAACTGCCAGCGCGTTGGTGCGCACTCAGTTTTGCGTCTTTGTGATTGTGTGCGCAAAATAACAATGACTTTAAGCGTATTAGATGCGCCGTGGTTCTGGAGGCTCATACTGGCTTCATTAATGTCGATTGATTTTTATATCAAAATTTACAAGCGATTTTATGAAATATTCAGAGATTATCACTTATTTTGCTATAAGCTGAACACAATCACTGATATTGATGAGTGATATAAAACAACTAACGAATGTGCTTGATTGTGATAGGCAATCTATTACCTCGGTGGGCTCAAAATGACTATTACCCTCAGCTACGCTTCGGGTAATAATCATTTTGAGCCCACCTCGGTAATAGATCTGACTATCACAAGAAGCCCATTCGTTAGTTGTATATTATATTATCTGGATAAATCCGTGGGCTATATACACATTCATGCATTTAAAAACTGAAATCAGTAACACACACCATACCTTTGGTTCTCATTGTGACGTCATTATACAATCTCTTTTTCAGCGCGCGCCATGCGATAGTGCATCTGCCATATGATATTATACAAATAGTGCATGGTTTGGAGTTGAATATACCAGAATAGACAACGATACATTTTTAATTTCCCGAGAGCGATTATATTGCATCGAGGCCGCAGGCCGAGTGCAATTTCCAAGTGATTTTGAATGAACATTGCAACAATGACAGCCAGTCTAGAACAGAAACAGAATACAACTGACATGGTTTTACACCACTGACCATGTGAAGGATGCAACATTGCATACACAACATTATGTAACCCAACTTCCTGCCTTGGAAAAGACACCCTATCCGATGGACATAATCATTTTGTTACTTTATTTTGGGAAGTGCCCCGTTCCGTTTTTTTTTTGTTTTTTTTTTTTTGGGGGGGGGGGGGGGGGCTATACCCTGTATAGAAAAGGAACAGCACATTTACCCTGTGCATCAAAAACGAGAATTTATGCCAGATATAATCACCTATTTGAAATGGTTAAAACTCATGCAGTTAAAAATATCATCAACAAATTACAGTAGAAGTGTGAAAAGCTCCAAATGTGTTGGTTACATTTGAAGAAGTTAATATATTATGGAGTATCGTTATTATTTAAAGGGATAGATGAGTTTGGGTAAAGAGAGTATATTCTTGGTCAAACTGAAGTTTAGTAACCCAAACCTGCACCATTATATTACAGACTAACAGTTATAACTGCATAATGCTCGAAAGGAATACAAAAATTACAAATGACTAAGTAAAGGGCCTGATATCATTAAAAAAGAGCCGTTAAAACTCACGAGGTCGCTCTCAAAACATTTAATTGGTTTCAACCATTTTAAATAAAATTTTGTGTCAGTGATGTTTTGTTGAAATAGTAATTAGGTAAAGAGATAATCAACAACTATTAAAACACTTCTTGTGTACATTTTTTAAAAGAAAAAAGCATTTTTAAACATTTTTAACGGCTGGTTCAAAATTATTACAAGTGGATATGTTTATGGATATTTTAGCCGTTTCTGAACCGATTTTGATCATGAAAATGGCATGCTCTTTACAATTTGACACTCAGCATTTCATTATCTCACAACTAATTGTGTTGTTGTGTTGAGGCCTTTATACCAAAACTGAACTATCCTTTTAACGTGGGTACGATTAGACCAAGTTTTAATGTGCCAAAATTCATAAAGACGAAGAGTCGTATTTTCAATAAATAATTTCTCTGCAATATGTATGCCTATATGTATATTCCTTTGACCTGACAGTCCCAACCACTGTTTTATCACAACATCTTAAAGTGATGTTTGGTTTAAATGATTATTTAATACAGAGATTATGAACAGCAATTGCTACATTTTTAAAATGTGTAGGATTTATAAACAAATATATATACCTTTTTTTTTACAGAACAAAGCAAAAAGTTATCTTTCCATACGACATATTAGAAAACAAATGTTGATATACAATTTCACAACTATAATTGTACGGTAATATTCATATATTAGATGTTTTATGAAAATATATACTTCCAAATGGATTTAAAACTAACCATAACCCTCACAAAGAAAATTTGGGAAGTACCAATTTTCAAGTTGATGTAATTATAATAATCTAACACTATATTACTGTATACCCTTTATAACAACAAATGATATTCTGACAATTTCATTTTCAGACGCTGCCATATGAGGCTCTTGAATCCATGCTACCGAATCAGATAGAATTCGAGCTGGACTTCACTGACATACACGAGGACAAGAATGTAAACATCAATCTCTCCCAAGGCAATGCACGAAATGAAACGTCTATGGACATTTCTACATCATCTGGTCAGACATGTTAAGAATATTAACACCCCATAGTTTTACCAGTATTGTATTAGCATTAAAGGGATAGTTCCATTATGGTTTGAGGGCGCTTTAAGACATTCATTTGTGAAGTAATGAAAAACTGAGTGCCAAATTTGGAAAAGCATACACTTTTAATGACAGAATAAACTCTCTTTAATCAAAATTTTCTCTGAAACAGCTGGAATATCAATAAATATAATCTGAAAAAATGTGGGATCCCACATTTATTCAATGATTTAAGAACAACACATATAAAATACATGCACCTTTAAACGCTGTACCGTACTATTCAATTTTTCAGTGAATATAGGTATTAGACAGATGTCATTGATTAGTATGACTTATGAGAAATATACAAATTAACATTAAATACATAATGGTCAATTGGGTACACTGTATTTGTATTTTGTTTAAATGTTACTTTTGAACTTTAAAACAACTTAATTGCAGGAGTAAGATAATTGTATAATCACAATCGTGTATATTGGAAATAAATATGTATTCATGAATTATGAATAAATGTACATTATATCATGACGTCACTTTCAGTTGAAAGTCGTTGCGGCTCTGATTAACATAAATAATCCACAATGGCTATCTCGGAGCAGAAACCTCGTAGAATATCGAATGTGCTACAATTTGTCAGAGAGAAGATCACGTATCTAGGTTTGGAGCTCGATTTCCAGTACGGCGATGTCAATAAGAAATCATCAGCGAACGTGTCGGGTGGTACAATCAATCGTAGTGGGACACCAACATATACTTCATGATGGTCCATTTTGTATTTCTATAAAAATGCTACCTTTTAAAATAACTTTAATACACATAAACTCCAGTGTCACGTTTCATAAAACATTTGCAATTGTTTTAATTGTTAAATTAGTGTAACTATTAGGTCAACAGCCAATCAGCATTGAGCATTTCAGATGTTGCCATGGTGGTTACAATAACTGGACACTTACAGTAATTGCAAGTGTTTTATGAAACGGGGCACGGGATTAAAATTGTATATTGATTCTTTTAAAATTGTTATTGTGTTACTATTAATGATTTATAAATATAATGTCAATTTCAGTTGGAAGACGATCAACGAGGAGCATCTCCGTGCATAAACTACTTACAACAGCGGGAGACTTGTCATACAGAAGCGAGGTCATTACAAAGCTAGGTGTAGAGCTTGGTTTTGAATACGACGATGCTGAGCGGTATTCACGAACGAGTCAGACGGTTACATCGATCACACTCTTGCGACAAGCCCTTCTGAGCGTAGATTGTGTCACGCTTGTCGAGGAGCATTTCCCAGACACTCCGCCATAAGGTATGATATCATTGTGACTCGCTTGGAGATGATTATCAATCACATTAGGCGCTTTATAAATCGAGTTTATAATTATTATCATTACGATCATACGCATGTGGAAAGATATCTGATGAAGGCAAAAATATTTTGTTAAATATATATACAGGGCTATTGTAGTTTATACGTGTATTTCTTTTTCTATAAATGAAGTTTTTCGAAGTATTCACTATGGTATTTATCTATTACTTATAAAACAAAACAGACTGAGCATGGTGGCTTAGCGGTTAGAGTGTCCGCCTCATGCACGGGAGGTCCTGGGTTTGAACCCAGACCGGGTCATACCAAAGACTTTAAAAATGGTACCTTTTTGCCTTGTAGCCAGGCGCTCGGCATTTATAGAATGGAGAAGGGAAAGTTAATCACACGAGCTACCAGAGGATTGGCCCCCTTCTGTAACTTTCGCTACATTTAGTAGACGTGTGGCCTAGGGCTAATGAAACGGAGATAGGCGCCGCCTTATGTGCCAACATTGGCACGGGAAGGTCTTTAACTTTTTTTTTTCATATAAAACCACCTCGTCACCTTATTATACCAATGGTATTGCATATTGGACAACAACTAAAATGGGTTTTTAATATATACTATCCATACTCTTGTAAATTATTATTTTCTACGTTTAGGCTGTAAACTCAATGCCTTAGTTTTCCAGACGGGCAGGCATCTAAATGGCTCATAACTGCATTCCATGAATATCACTGTTGTTATTATTTTCATTCTGACAGTCGAACCAGTTACTCGAGGCAAGAGAAAAATGAAGCGAAAGTGGGTTGAAGATGATGATCAGGTTGCCACACAAAGCTCGAGTTCTTCTGCGGGTAACACCAAACATTCTTCTGGGTAAGTGTTAATCCGTTTATAATATCAAACACATGTATGACACAAAATGTTATTCCAATTGTTTAACGAAATATTGTCACATATTATGGTACCAGTTCCCACCATAAGTACGATAACAGTCAATTAAGAATTAAGTTTACCACTGAAGCGTAGCTTATATACATTGTTGATATGAAACTATTTTGAAACTGCATTGACGAATTTTGAAATTTGTTTGCCGAATATGAATGAGCTAATGTGATGTAGACATGTTACGACTTCTACGGGCCACAAACAAATATCGTGACCCACACTGTCCGACACATGTGCAATAATATATACAAGAGCTGACGATTTATCTCCTGACATGTTCCCATGGAAGAGTGGGAAAGACAAAATAAAAATGTCTGAAGAATGTCTAGAATCCAGTGGCGGATCTAGCTTTTTGCTAAGGGGGGCGTGGGGGGGGAGGGGGGGGGGGTGTTTGACCCAATGACGATGCGGAGCATCAACCACGAGCTATTTTGAACCCCCGTAAGTGATGTTTTCCACATCACATTTTCACCTGGCAGCCCAAGGGGGGGGGGGGGGGGGGGGGTTCCGTAGATCCGCCACTGGAATACACTTTTGATTGGTCTCGACCGCGGACGCGAAAAAGCAAAAACGCTAAGAATATATTTTCTATTTTATCACACATCCGAAATCGAAGAAGCTTCCGAGGGCTCCGGCCCTAGACCTCCATTAAGGCCCTATCAAAGCGTATTGAATATTCGCAGAATTAAACTTGTTTAACTGTAATAAAATGACTAAATTTTGTTTTCCTATATACATCTTTAAAATCCCTCTCCTGGTACGTTATTCGGTTGAAAACTATTTTCTACCGCCCCCATCCTCCTCCCCCTGTCTTACAATTCCGCAAATGCCAATGTGTGGCTTTTGGCGCTCTCACTGTTTTCTTATGCAATGTCTAGGTAAAGAGCTCAATAACAGTTCATGCAATTTAACCGGAACAATGACGATATGAACATGATTAAGTTCTATAATTGTTCCTTTTCAGCTTAATTGCACTGTCTACAGACGAAATCTCGGAGGACGGAAAAGAGGACATAGCTGGACGTATTTCTCAAGAAACCTTCAAGCAATTTTTCCTCGATCTTGGATGTGAAGCCGATCGTGTGGATGAAGTCCTCCTTGAGTGGAATAATAGTTCAGGTAACGCGTCTCGTCAGCTCCTGAACGAATGCATCGATGATCGCAAACTCGGCAAAATCGCCATCCGTGTTGCAATAAAGAAAAATGATCTCATTCCCTTCATAAAGGATATTACGGAGTTAAACCTATAAATGAGAGACAGTCATGACCGTGCCAATGTTTATTATTCCAGTTTTACGTTGGTGTTAGGCTGGTGTAGTTAATTAAGACTACAGCGAGGACGATAAGTTAATCCATTATAAGCTGCGTTTCCATTTAGACCGGGGGCCCAGAGCATTTATCTAGTTGAAGATAGACAAAAGGTTTGATGGTCTCATCATGTTAGTATGTGGCCAAGGGTCAATGAAATGAATTGCTGCCGGGTCACATCCTGTACCCTAACCCTAGGGGGCCTAAAAAGGGGGGTCGAAAATGCATTTATCTAGTTGAAGACCGACAAGGACAAAAGTTTGTGGATATCGTATCTTAGGGGGTACCTATTATGAAAACAGCAAAGCCACTAATTTTATCCTGTACGGGGCCCCAGACAGTAGCCCCAAAATGACCCACCCACGTGGTGTTATTTAGCTGAAAAGAGACATGGCTAATTTCTTTTACAATGGAAGTATTTCACATCCGAGATCACCAAAACACCAATGACAGCAATTTTATCATGTACGGGGGGCCAGACAGTAGCCATACTGGGACCCTATGTCCCATGGCTGCAGCATGGGGGGGGGGGGGGGGCGATTTTGTTATATATATTTTTTTATTTTCGGGATTTTGTGTGTGATTTTCTGTTTGGATTGAGATCAAAAACTTATCAAATGATCACTTACAGCTGTATAGCTCATTAGTAGCCCCTGAAATTCGAAAAAGAGCCCGGGAATTTGTAGCGCCCGAGATGATAAAAGTAGCCCCCGAAAATGTAGCCCCCGAAATAAATGTATTATTTCTTTCGCTGCATGGCCGATTTATTCAGCCGAAGAAAGACAAGAATACTTTTGTTTTTATTTGAACAATTGTTACTTAGAAGTTACAGATATATCAATGACATCAAGATTTTCCTGTGCTAAAGCTCAGACGGTATAACATCTAGCAATGATTTGCTCGTCGAGTGGAAATTTGGCAATTTCTATCCTTTCTGCAAACTGTTCATTATGGTCATTATGGTCCTACTAGACAAAACATAGCGTTAAAAACAAAAAAGTAAGAAAAGAAAAAATGGAAACAGGAAGAGAGGTGGAAGCGAGCGAGAGAGAAAAGAAAAAAAAAAGAATTCCCAGAACTTTGTGTCGCTAAACAGAAAGGGTGGCCTATTTCGTACTGTAATCTATTATTAAGTTTTATGAAGGGCCTGTTTACTAAAAATATACAGTTACTAACGAGTCTCCATCTAAGACTTGGAAAAGTTTACCTGTGGATTTCTGAATATCATAATTTAGGTGTGTGTCATTTCAAGTTTCGATCACACTCAAATAAATTAAATCTGAAGGTAAACTATTCCAACTCTAAGATGGAGACTCTTTAGTAATTGTGTATCTTGAGCAAATACGCCCTTCATATATCGATTACATCGGAAGCATATACAGTAAGCCTACACGTGCAGATTAAACCGATCAGTATAGGAAGATAATGTGATGTGTAATGAAAGTTGCTGTGTAGAGGGAGCAGAGATGCACCACCCATATAAGATCCTACAGAAGTTCATGCATCATGGAACCAACACCACATGTAAGAATTTATCATGTTCTTTAACTTCTTTAACTCTTTGTAAAAACTAATTTAAATGCCAACGACATACAAAGTAAATATATAATGAGTCAACAATTAATGCTTGATAATCTTGTCGATTTTCTGGCCTAAATTAGGGTTGATCCAATTCTAATTTGTCAAATAAAATGCGAAATTTCTTTTGTTTGTATATACTGTAGAACATTTAATGTGGATGAGAGATAATTGGCAGGATTGACATTACAAAACAAATTCCAAAAAGTTATATTATTACCCTATTCATGTGCGTCATACATGTATAAGCACATTCTTAAGTTTTACATTATTCTCTTTTAAGTTATTCGCATTCACAGAAAAGTGCATTTTATATTTTTCTTTCACATGTCATTTACAATTATATGTTTTTAAGTTCTGCCTTATTTTGTTCATCAAGTGATCGACTTGACACTTAAATTATATAAAGAAGGGGAGTCTTTGTAAATCAGTAGCCTATTCTTATGAGCATGGCGCAATATTCTGTAAGAAAATTACATATTATTCTAGTCTTAAGATATCATCATCTCCTGTTCGTCTCTTTATTCCCTGCAGTCGTGCATCATCTGTAGGAAGAGCAACATTGACGCTCCAGGTATCAAAGCATACAAATCACAAGATGCCTTACGCCGTGCTGCAGAAAAGAGGTGTTCTTTGGCTAACGATAAATATGCCGAAGCTACACAGGACATCCTCACAACAGACTCTTCTTCTGACTTGTACTATCATTCACTATGTAACAGTCAGTATTGTGCAGTCAAGAGGAAAGCTCCTGATGATGGAAAAGATGCCCAAAGCACACCACCTTCTGGCCAATCTACACGCTCTAGATCTGACTTGCCTCAGTCAAACGCTCGGGGCGTTTTAGAGCATTCATGCTTGTTCTGCTCTATTGGACGGAAACGGCTGAGATCATCATCCAAGAACAGAACCTTTGAACAAATCCATAAAGTTGAAACGACAGACCTTAGCAACTTGCTCACCAGTACTGCCAGATCTAACCCAGGAATGAAAGACAGTCAGCGCATATTAGCTCTAGGCTCGGAAGATTTGGTAGCAGTGGAGGCCCAATACCACAATACATGCAAATTAAAGTTCATCCGCGATGCAAACAAAAGTGAAATCCAGACCCAAAACAAGTCCATCAGAAGTAAACATGAGAAAGCCTTCGAGAGGTTCATGTTATACATTGAAGAAGAACTCATTCTCAAACGTATACCCAAATATGCTTCAAAACTGCTCGATTTGTACAAAGAACAGTACAAGGAGCTGTGGGGAACTGATGAAGACATTGAGTCATACTTAACACAAGCCTTCATTAGGAAGTTACAAAGCAAATTCGGTGATAAAGTAATCATCGACAGAGAATCAAACAAAACAGGGAACCTTGTCTATCCTCAAGGAATGAGCTTTGAAGAGGCTAAGTCCCGTTTGAAGAACTCGAAGCCCAACGAAGAAGAGATTCGACGGGCTGCTTTAATCCTTCGATCCGAGATTCTTGAGATGGAAACGACTAAAATGCCTACACCTACTTCAATCCAAACGCTGAAAGACGGTGCACCCGAAATACCACCTTTGACTAAGATTTTCTTTCAGGCTTTGACGAGTGGTTTGACCCCTGAACCTAGTGAAGCCACACAGAGGAGGTCGCTATCCATGGCAGCAGATGATGTATTCACGACCTCAAAGGGCGCCATAAAACCATGGAAGCATACCGCAATGGGCCTTGGCTTGTCATCAATCCTGGGGTCAAAAACAGCAATCACTGTTCTCAATCGACTTGGTCATTCACTGAGTTACTATGACTGTAAACGTCTGGAGACCGAAATAGCATACACATGTACATCTGGAGACTTGGAAACGCCTGCAGGGCTTACGTTGGATCCAACCGCAGCCACAGGTAACATTTCCATTTGTCTTAAGTTAGGCATATGTTCACATTGAAATGATTCCTCCTCATTCGTTTTTAGTATGCATATGATTTTGTACTGTAACTTCAATCTGAAAATTAGTCTTAACAATAGAATAACACATACATTGTTGCTATTTTTGATATACCACATTTTTAGAGTATCTAATTCTCAGATTGCTAGCTTTGAGGCTAAATAAAACTAAATGTACCAAACTTGTAGTAGGCAGATTTAAAGGGGTAGTTAAGTTTTGGTAGAGAGGGCGCTGCACAACACAATTTTGCTGTGAGGTAATGAAAAACTGAGTGTCGAATTTGAAAGAACATAATAATAATATATGCATTCATAGAGCGCACAGTATCTAGATGCCCTATTCAGAGGCGCATTATTACCCTTGGTCATCAGGTACAGTTCAACATGCAATTTTAATGGCAGAATAAACTTTATTTGGTCAAAATTGGTTTTAAAATGGATATCAATAACTATATCCGATCCTAAACATTCTGCGGCCCCAGATTTATTCGATGATTTTCTACAAAATTAAAAACAAATCTCAAAGTGGTTTTTGAATGGTTGTTGATGATATCTCTATTTAATCGTTATTTCAACAAAACATTACATGCATATTTTGTTTGAAAAATGGTTGAAATGCATGTTTTTTTAGGGAGCGCCCTTTTACGTTTTAATGACACTTTTTGAATGATAACATGCATTTTACTTAGTCGTTTCTAATTTTGTATAACTTTCTAGCATGGTGGAGTTATAACTTAGTTTGTAATGTAACTGTGCAGGTTTTGGCTACCAAAGTTCAGCCTTACCAAAACTGCACTATCCGTTTAAAGTTATGTACATGAATTGAGTGCAGGTGACGTATAATAAAATACTATAATCTAAATTACTTTATTTTCTATACTCTTATGACAGGAACTGCCTGGGATAATTATGATCTCAACATCGAAACCCTGCATGGTAAAGATAGTCTACACGTCACCGTTGGTATTGCGTATCAGAACGTCACGCGGTATCAAAATGTGCACGCTTGAGGTCGAGAACCAGGGTCAGTAGAGCGAAGTGTAGTTGCTGAAAGACCTACGAGGTCCTATGAAGGATCCGAGAAGCAAGTATCCCAAGGGTCAGTAGAGAGCCGTGCAATTGCTGGGAGACCTAGGAGGTCCTATGAAGGATCAGAGAAGGAAATATCTCCGTTTCGTCGAAACCTGAAGATGGCCAAGTTCAAGTTTGAAGAAACGAACAAATCGAGCGAATCTGACAGTGGATTTGTTCCCACAAAAGCAACGGATATTGACGTCATGTGGTTAGTCATGTCAAGGGAAGAGCAACTCCCCCTCTTTAGTGGGTTCTACTCCCGATTTGTCACTGATCCTCTACCTATCACTATCATCGCGTACATGGATCCAATCTCTCTGCCTCCGACGAGAAATGACGTTGTTCAAGAGACCATGTATCGATCCATGAAGGTAGCAGACGAGACCCAGATGCCCTATCATCCTTTGACCTATGATCTAGCCGTTGCCTCCAAGGCCTTTTCTATTCAAGCTATGATGTCCCCAGTCTTTGACAGGTTAGTTATCATGCTAGGACATTTCCACACTGAATTGGCATTTTTCGGAGCTCTCGGCACCTACATTTCTGAATCTGGCCTGGAGTACCTACTAACTGAAGCCAATATATTGGCAGAGGGGTCTGTCAATGGTTTCATCCACGGCAAGATGTACAACAGGTGCACAAGAATACATCAGCTCGCCGCCACAGCACTGGAGAAAGCACTGTTTGAGCGCTTTCTTCGCACATCTTGCAATGACTATCACGAAACGCTAGAAAGTGTTCTCACTCTACCAAAAGAGGACACAAAGGCCCAGGAAGAACTAGCCAGAAGTGAAGGTTTCCAGAAACTATCTCGGGACTACGAGGAGTTTTTCTATGAGACTATCACAGGAGAACATTGTGAAACTGCATCCTTCTGGGCAGTGTACGTGTATCTCATCAACCGCCTGTATCGTGAGTTCCAGCGCTCAGTGAGGACAAATGACGTTGAACTGTTCATGCAAGTACTACCATCCATGATTGAAGTATGCTTCAGTCTAAATCGTCCGAACTATGCTCGATGGGGCTCATACTTTCTAGAGAAGTTGAGACTTATAAACAAGGAAGCCCTTGACGTCTTGAAAGCAGGAGCATTTTCAACACGACGTACGACCAAGGCTTATTCCAGAGGACCCATCGATCTCACTGTAGAACAAAGTGTAAATCGAGATGCAGCTTCTTCCGCGAGCGGAATTACACACTTTGCTAACTCACAAGGCGCATTCCGTCGCTGGTGTGTCACACTCTCTCAGCGAAGTATGGCTGTATCTGAGATGAAAGAGATGAGTGGCATTGAGAAAGGTGAAACTCCGGCCAATCAACTGCGCACATGGCGTGTTGAGCGTGACAACAAAGATGTAGACAAACTCCTCAATATGTTAGATGAAACGTGCAACCCATTTGCTACAGATGCGCCAAATGTCCTCGTCAACATCGCTACAGGCAAGGCTGCTGATTCCACAACGAGTAGATACCTTCTTGGATCACTGGAACGGGGAGCCAAACTAAGACAAGAGTTTCACGAGGAGTGTGTAGCAGATGAGAGGCGATTTCTCAAGACAGTAAAGCGAGTGAAAGTCCAAAACTTTGCAGCTGCAAATGCGAAGAAAAGGCCAACCCGGGAGAAGAAGGCTTTAGGAGCAGCCGAAGGTGCCAGAGATGCATTCGCGTATCTTCTATCAAAGACTGGTATCGACTTGCATGATGTTCTTTGTTTCCCCATCACCGAGATTCCTCTCTCCCTTGCACATGCCGATGGCACCCCAACAAAAACGGGAAAAGCCAATCTCACCAACCTTCTCGAGAAAAAGCAAACAACACCCTCAGAAGAAACAACGCAACCCATGCCAGACGCTACACTTTTCGACGGAGGACCTCTCCATGAGGTTTTGCCATCTCACATCACTTCAACATATGGCAAAATCGTTTCAGACATTATGATCAAGGTGTGCTCTTCAGGTGGAAAATCTGCTCATCTGCTGTTGGACAGTTATGTAGAACCATCAATCAAAGATACCGAAAGGTTGAACAGAGGTGCAGCTGAGACTGAGTTGAACGCATTCATCATCACGGGAGCAGTGCAGCAACAGCACAAAAAGGGTATTGATTTGCTCAAAGATGGCGCCTTCAAAGATGCACTTGCTCGGTTCATTCTACATGAGATACAGAAAGAGCATTACGCTCCAATCATCGGAAACAAGACAGTCTATGTTTCACATGGTGGCACATGCGTGAAACTAAGAGTGAATGGTATGGGCATGTTAGTGGTTGAGAAACCAGAGGAGTTCCAAGGAGAACACGAAGAGGCAGATACCCTGATGGCATTTCATGCTCACAGACTTGGTGGAAGAATAATGGTTAGGTCTTCTGACACAGACGTCCTGGTCATTCTGGCAGGTATGGCCACACGAATGCCTCAAACTTCAACAATATTGATGGACTACGGTTCCGCCAATAACCGAAGGGTCATCAACGTCACCGACATAGCACAACGGCTTGAAGGGACACAGGCAGGACTTAGTGAGGCCCTGATAGCATTCCAAGCTCTTACTGGATGCGATTTTAACTCTGCGTTCTACGGGAAAGGCAAAGCCATGCCATTCAGTCACTTGGAGAAGGACACACATCATGTTGTGGCATTGAGGTCACTATGCGGGGATGCCATTGACTGGCCTGGAATCGCTGCATTCATATGCAAGATGTATGGCTTCAAGGAACTCTGTGACATCAATGAGGCTCGCTACAAGTCATTCATCAAAATGACACAAAGAAAGGGGAAAGAAGTTCCAGTCAAGAAAATCAACTGTGCATCCCTCCCACCATGCAGGAAAGCGCTGATGCAGCATCCCAGCTAGCCACCTGACGTCGGGCCGATGTCGGAAGTTGGTTGCCGGATGTCGGCATATCGCCGTTGGCTCGAGGTTAAAATGTCCGCCAGCCCAACATCGTCACGACGTCATTTTTGTGATATATTGGCATAACGTCATTTTCCGACAATGGCCCAACATCATCTCATGACATGATGTTGGGCCATTGTCGGAAAATGACGTTATGTCAATATATCACAAAAATGACGTCGTGACGATGTTGGGCTGGCGGACATTTTAACCTCGAGCCAACGGCGATATGCCGACATCCGGCAACCAACTTCCGACATCGGCCCGACGTCAGGTGGCTAGCTGGGATGTTGCACGTGCAAACTACATCTCATCAATGTGGCGACATGCACACACCCCAAACCCGACGAAGAACTTACATCCACTCAACAATGGCTGGTCAGATAACAACGGGCACTACACACCTGTATGGTATCGGGGAGCCCCACTGCCGGACACATGGATGAGTGGAGACGATGAGCAAGATCAAGTCCTTGATGAGCAACTGAACAGACCTTCCTGCTCACAGCTTGATCCACACAGCAGTGATACAGATGAAGAAAGTCTGTCTGAAGACAATTCATGGAGTGACAGCGAGAGTGACTGTGAGGAGTATGAGGTTCATGATTAACCCATTTCAACGCATAATCAACTTCATGGACTTACACATTCCGAACTCATGAAAACGTAGCATCAAAACATTAGTTCGAATTATCATTGTTGCCTTGTTTGGCAATCACATAGGAAACGGGACATGGTTGTTGAATCATCGTTGTACAGAAATCAAGATAATGCATGTTCATAACCATAAAGGTATGTTTTGTTTCGATATCGAAATTGTATACGTTTATGCTTTCAAAGCAGCAACGAAAGAAGAATGAATAATCACAGTTCATGTGTTGCTTATGTTACGATTTATGTTTATAAGAAAATAACTTGAGCTCTACAATTTATAGTTCTCGGTGTGCATGGTCAGACAATACTTTTTGTGCCCAATATTTCATATGTGTTGCAGATGTCTCTAAACAGGTTAGCAGGGTATATTGTAGATGAGATGAATGACTCATTTCGTACTGTTTGAATGGTTATGTTAGACATTGGTGGTCCATACACACAGCCAAATACCTGTGTATATTTGTAAATGTTGATAAGGGAACTTAATTGTTAAGGTAAATTGACATATTTACCCTAGTACTGATTGGGAGTTTTGTTCATTGAGTTAAATATTTATGATGTACATATTTGAAATAAATGAATACAATTGTATCTGGAGCAGTTCATGTATGTCTTTATAATGACATTTATGTGTGTTTTGTAGGTTTACACATTTTGGTTCAATCACCATGAGTTGGGGGAGGGGTACCATCAGGCTGGTTACAAATTATGTAATTCATTGAATATGCCGGGAATTATTTTAGTGGAACATGTAGGTACTTGAGCTCTAAACAAAGTCTAGTTTTGATCAGTGTGCATATACAGATGTTAAAGCATGTTGCTTTCAAAAGGTACATGCACACTCATACTGTGTTGGTGTTACTTATTTGGGATTACCCTTGCTTCAATTAGCAAACTTTAGCATGGACAATTTTCGTTGATTATGGCGAGCCCTGCTTTTGCTGAATAAATTGCAGTATTTGATTGTCCTGCATATGTATACATGCCCATGTGTTTGAACTGGGCCAGTATAGCGTTACACTGACGGGGTTTTCAAGAGATCATGAAAAATTGTATTAAAATCAAAATATTGTTATTAATTTACATCCAAGACCCATGAATGTATACATTTTTGGAAATGATATGGTACCAAGATTCCATATTTGCTTTTTAAAGAACAACTCTACAGGGTGTGTCTGAGCTTTAAAAAAAAAAATAAAATGGGCTAAAATATGATGAAAATGAGACGAAAAAGTACCATTCAAAAATCGTCACTGGAGAAAAATCTTACCCACCTACTGAAATGTTGTATTGATTCAATTAACCGTGATTGCACCTTTCTTTTGGTGCATGATTTGCTATGTTTCATATTAAAACGATAATGTAATTTTGTGAAATCATCTTTTTGTACAACATTTGGGTATACACAATACAAGAGATCATGACAAAATGGAATCCAAGTCAAAGTATCTTTATCCAAACGTGTGAAAACATTATTAGGAATGATATTGGATGGAGAATCTACTAATTAGATGTTAATTTAAAACAACACTATAAGGTGTGTCAAAAAGTATGTCAAAATATTATAACAAAATGCGAGAAAAGGTTAGATGAGAAAATATGTTATACTGTATAATGTTTACGTATGTATGAGTATCCTTAATAACAACTTTATACTAGTTTATCATGTGCTTTTTCAGTTTTGATATGTGGTCAATTTATGTTGTCACTTCTGGTAAACTGTTTCTGGGAAATGCCTTTCATGTACATGTGACGCTTTAAATTTGATTTCTTGTTGAACAGTTTCTCTCATATTTCACAAGTTTCATATGTTCTTTATATTGTGTTTTTATATGAATTTACACATTTAGGTTGGTAGTAAAATGATTCACATGAATCACACAGAAAACCAAAGTTGGAATCCGCCATGATGGTTGACAATGACATGCACTTGTAGTTTGACAGTCGTACAATAACATGAACCTCTTCGTATTAGCTAGAACTGGCTTTGAATGCTGTTTATCCAGATTTGTGATTATTGCAATATTGAATTATTTATGACATCTGTTAATTATACTTAATGATCCCATTCATGAGAAAATATTCTAGACGAAGCCAACCTACCCCCTGCCCCAGTAAATATCCAATCATTTAATCCTGTTTTTGTAGGATAAATCTTTCAAATTGAAGATCACAGATTGTGTCTCAATGGGATCTTTAAGTGGGTACTTGGCCTTATTAATTGCATGACCAACTCACAAAAGGCAAAATAAGTCTTTTGTGTGATTATACATGGTATGTGCTCAGTACAAGATTCATGCAACTCATGCTTTTATGCTCTCACATCTATGCTCTCCTCATCTTCTGCTCATTGGCTGTGTCTGTGAAAATGAGATTGATATGCATTAGTAAGCACACATATCTTGTAATTCCTAATAAAACTTGTTCAATCAAAAAACAAAGTATTCGTGTCTATTTTCAGCTGAATACATCTCGGGGGCTACAAATTTCCGAGCTCTTTTTTGAATTTCAGGGGCTACTAATGAGCAATAATGCTGTAAGTGATCATTCGATAAGTATTTGATCACAATCCAAACAAAAATCACACACAAAATCCCGAAAGTCAAAAGAAAAAAATTAAAAAAACCGGGGCTAGTTTTTTTCGGGGGCGCCGCCCGCCCCCCCCCCCCCGCCCCCCATGCTGCAGCCATGGGACATAGGGTCCCTTATGGCTACTGCCTGGCCCCCCGTACATGATAAAATTGCTGTCATTGGTGTTTTGTTGATCTCGGATGTGAAATACTTACATTGTTAAAGAAATTAGCCTTGTCTCTTTTCAGCTAAATAACACCACGTGGGTGGGGCACTTTGGGGCTACTGTCTGGGGCCCCGTACAGGATAAAATTACTGGCATTGCTGTTTTCATAATAGGTACCCCCTAAGGTACGATATCCACCAACTTTTGTCCTTGTCGGTCTTCAACTAGATAAATGCATTTTTTGACCCCCCTTTTTAGGCCCCCTAGGGTTAGGGTACAGGATGTGACCAGGCAGCAATTCATTTCATTGACCCTTGGCCACACACTAACATGATGAGACCATCAAATCTTTTGTCTCTCTTCAACTAGATAAATGCTCTGGGACCCCGGTCTAATTAGAGCGAATTTACGCGGCGAATTTTTTTTTTTGGCGCAATAGACGTTGAATAGAGTCTGGCGATCAGTGCAATATTTGGGCCTCATCGCATGAACACAATCATTCATTATTTCCTTTATATAAAACTTAATCAAGATAATTAAGTGTGTTATTACCCTTTCTGCCCATCGAAGAAAATCGAATGAATTTTAGATGCATTCGTACTCGCAAACAAGACGAAGAGCGCTGAGCGCTTCGCTTGCAATCACGTTATAAGCGCATAAAGAGAAATTTGTTTATTTAGTACGTTGCATTATTACGTAGTAGATAAACAGGAACTGATACGTTGCACGTCACTTATCATGAGCTATATACACGGCCCGATACACGGTCGACCTCTGAGATCGTTCAATAGACTATTTCTATTGAATGTCATGTTACTTGAATGCAACCAATCACGTTTCGATGATATTGTAGGGTGTTATACAAACGTCGATATGATACTAGTGCAATAATGATCTGTTCGGAGAGTAATTTATATGCTCAGAATTGATTAAATATCAAGACATTTAATGGATCTTCGTTCTTAAAAGGGTCAACAATATATCTTGATTTAAGGCTTCTTAATTCAATTATATACATACATTTACTTGGTCAGTAAGCATGCAGATGCGCAACTCCAGCTGGGGTCGCCTACTTTCCAACAATAACCCTTCCTCCTTGCATGTCCCCTCGCATGTGTATCCCTTTCTGCTTGCTCTTTCTATCACCTCTCCTCCCCTTGTTTTATGTACTGGTAGCATTCCACCAGTCTACCTTTCCATAATCGCCTCTCTACTTGTAACTCAACCCCTACCTCCTCGCGGTACTGACTGGATACCTTGGGCTTTGCGGCCTGAGAAACCAACAGGGGCTCTGGGTAGGGAAGGAAAACCCGAACAAACCACAAGGTGGAGGGTGGTGGCCTCTGTCTTGGTACAGCGGAACATCTTAGCTGCACTCGGCTGGGAATTCAGTGGCCGCGTGCCCAGTTTGTATCCAGGTCACACCCCTACGAGTATGAAAGTTTTCCCCCCGTTACGGCCCCGAGTCCCGGTGGCTGCTTGCTGGCAGCAGAGTGGCAGGGGTGCGAAGAATCTGCCGGATGATTTGCTGCCAATTCCACAGGTACACAACGGAGCAGCGGAAAAACCAGTGAAGCAGAGAACGCCAACTGAAGAGAACACCACAAAAAAGAAGAAGAAGAAGAGCAACAGAAAGAGAGTAACGTCAAACAAGTATACAGGAAAAGACTAACTACCAACCACGAACAGATAAAGCACCTGACATGACCAAAGAAACCACCAAACAGTCTTCTTACAACACAAGGAAACCCGGTATGCTGAATATTGGAACCTGGAATGTGAGAACACTGAAGAAAATAAGACACTGGGATGTACTCCTTGAAGAAGCTCAGAGATTTGGCCTGGATATTCTGGGTTTGTGCGAGACACACCTGTCTGGCACAGAGACGCTTATAAATAAAAGGGAGTACTCAATCCTTCTATCAAGCAGGGCAGATAACATTAGCAGGGAGGGAGTCGGCATCATGATCTCCCAACAAATACTGCAATGCTTGGTGAGCTACGAAGCAGTCTCACCAAGGATCATCACAGCAAAATTCAAAATGAAGGAAGGGATCATCAATATCATCCAGGTTTACGCCCCTACATCTGCACATAGTGAACAGGAGAGTGATCTTTTCTATGATGCACTGCAGCTGCATATACAGAAGGTCCCTAGGAAGGAGAAGATAATCGTGATGGGTGACCTCAATGCGAAAGTAGGAGCAGACCACGGAGTATGGGCGCCAACTTTAGGCAAGTACGGATTAGGCAAGATCAACAGCAGAGGGGAGAAGCTTCTGGAGTTCTGTATGTTGCACGGAACGGCAATGTGTAACACCTACTTCCAACACAAAGAATGCAGAAGGGCAACATGGACATCACCATGTGGTCACTACAGAAACCAGATTGATTTCATCATTACCAAACTAGCAAACTAGATGATATACAAATCTTTCAGAACTGCAGATCATACTGCTCAGCGGACATTGGGTCGGATCACAACCTCGTATTAGCAAATTCCAAGTTCTCACCTACAAAGGCCAAGAAAATGAAGAGCCTCCCCAGAAACTATGATGTTAGTAGATTCACGGACCCTAACATCGTAGAAGCCTTTAAAGCCAGGATAGGAGGTGCCTTTGAGCCACTACTTCTGCTCCAGGACACAGATGTGGATGGGCTGTGGAAGAAATTCAGGGACACCACGAATGACGTCACCGAAGAGGTAGTTGGATTCAAAAGGTCCAAGCAAGTCAAGCGTCTCCCAGAAGAGGTTCGTAAGGCCTGTGCACACAGAAGGAAGGCAAGAATTCTCAAGCTGAATGAGCCCTCGGCCCGGAATAAGAAAGAATACAATAAATTGAATAAGACTGTCGAGTATGAGGTGAAGAAGTGGAAGAAGACAATTCTCGACACAGAAGTGGAAGAAATGGAAATCGCTCACTCAAAGAACAACAGCTACGAGCTCTTCAAGAAGGTGAAGAAACTTGCTGGTGAAAGAGACAAGATGCAACCCGCAGTGAAAAACAAAGAAGGCATCCTAAAAACGGCTCCCACAGAGGTGTTGAACTGCTGGGAAGAACACTTTAGCTCTCACCTGAACTTGCAATTTCCAAGAGATGAAAATGTTCTTCACACCATACCTGACCCTCAACCTACAGACACCCCTAGTGAACCCTTCTCAACCGGAGAAGTAGAAGCAGCAATTAAACGGCCGAAAAACAACAAGGCCTGCGGCTGGGATAAAATCGCTGCAGAAACTCTGAAGGCTGGTGGACTACCAATGAGACAACTCCTGCTTCACATTATCAACACGGCATGGTCGGAAGGTAAAATACCAGAGGACTGGAGCAAAGGTCTCATCACTCCAGTGTTCAAGAAAGGCGATAAGCTAGATCCAGCAAACTACAGGGCCATCACTCTACTCTCCATACCTGGGAAAGTGTTCTGTAGAATGGTCCTCACGAGAATCCAAGGAACCATAGACAATTACCTGACAGAGGAACAATGTGGATTTAGAAGTTCTAGAGGCACCACAGATGCTGTGTTTGTCGTTCGACAGATCTTCGAAAAGGCCAGAGAGAGACGGGTACCAATCCACTGGAACTTTGTTGACTTTAAGGCAGCTTTTGACACCATATGGAGGGAAGCTCTCTGGAAATGTCTGCGTTCCATTGGTGTGGACAAGTCCATGGCTGACCTCATTGAAAACATGTACAAACAAACCAAGTGCTCTGTTATGGTGAATGGAAAGATAACTGAATGGTTTGATGTCACAACTGGTATCCGACAAGGCTGTCTCCTCTCTCCAAGTCTCTTCAACCTATTACTGGAATTTGTGATGAAGGACATTCAAAAGCTGGATGGTGGAGTACAGATGGGTGACATGCGGGTTAACAACATCCGATATGCAGATGACACCACTCTCATGGAACTGGTCTTTGAGAAACTCCAAGTCTCAACAAGTGAATTGGAGAAAGCATGCAGTAAATGGGGTATGAAAATTAATACTGCAAAATGTAAAATCATGACTGAGGACTATCAACAGATCTCTCTAAACAACACCAACATTGAGAAAGTGGACAAGTTTGTCTTCCTTGGCAGCATAGTTCCTTCCATAGAAGAAGATGTAAAGAGGAGAATAAGACTGGCAGCCTGGTCATTTGGAAGGCTGAAGAGTACCATCTGGTCCAACCAAGACATATCAAGAACTCTTAAAGTTAGAATCTACAGAGCCCTCATCCTCCCTATTGCTACATATGGAGCGGAATCCTGGACTCTGCGTAAATCAGACAGAAGGAAGCTTGAGGTTTTTAAAATGAGGTGTCTCCGGACCATCCTGGGAGTTCACCTAATGCACAGGGTGAGGAATGAAGAAATTCGACAAAGACTAAACATCACAAACACTATCTGTGAAGAGATAACCAAGCGACGCTTGAAATGGTTTGGGCATGTTGTCCGCATGCCGCATCACCGACTACCATACCAAGCATACAGAAATGACTTTAACGCACGTAGACCCCCGGGACGCCCTCCTACGAGATGGAGAGACCAAGCCCAGAGCGACGTGGGACTACCCTTACACGAGGCAGAGCTCATAGCCCAGAACAGACCTGAGTGGAACAGAATATCTCGTAGGGGAGCGAAGAGACACACCGTCCTGTGCACCTAAGTCAAGTAAGTCAGTAGGTCGTTTATGTATGCGGATTTTGTATTGTAATTTAATTCATGTTTTCTAACATCAATTTTCATGAATTGATAAACATTAGACAACATTTGTGTTTATCAAAATGTGTAAACTATTATAATATACTAACATCATTTTAATTATAATCCCCGTTTCTCCTTATGCTACTGTACAGCCGATATCAATTCAAACTATGCTTACGATATTGGTCTTCTGTGTTCGTTCACTTTACTTTATTTCCCAATTATTGATGAAACATATTTTACAATTTATAATCTTACCAGGAGATATCAACAATGATGTGAGTCTCGAATGTGTTTTATAGTACCGTAAGTGCCTAGTTTGAGTTTCATTCAAATATCGCCTGTATCATTTCATCATAATATTATGATAATATCAAATTGAAAAAAAAAAAACATGTGCACTGATAACATAGGAAATGGAACGCCACACATAATTAAACATTATTGCGTCGTATGTTTCTAACACAATGTTAGTGTTGGAGTTAACTGTATTATAATTCTGTTTTACAAACAGATGCAAAACAATATTGGTACATAATTATATCTTGATAATGTCACATATTACACAGAAGGCACACAGTATAGTAAGGTCAAATGTGACAAAAAGTACACGGTAATATATTGTTTAGATGTTGTCACCTATCACATGGGTGACGAGGTACGCAGTAAAGTACCGTCTGAGGTGATGGATACTAGGTATGTACAATCAGGGAGTATACTGCGCGCGTGTGCGCACGTATATACGGCATATATTACGCGCGCGCTACCGGCCGGCCGTGCGTGCATATCATGCAGCTTTGCCGCGCCACGATCATGCGAACAATTATCGAATCTACATCGTAATCTTGTACAGGATCCGTTATTCTGCAGTGATGCCCTTTATTCAAGTATCAGTCTAAACCCAGGTAGCAAGCCAACAATGGTCCATCGTTGGACCAACGTTGTCCAACGTTGATCCACGGTTGGTATTTTGGTTTCGCCAACGTTGGACCAGCGTCATTTGGGCGTACGCAAACGTTGATCCAACGTCAAAGCAACATGTGTCCAACAAACATCCACCATATTTCCATCAAGCATCCAACATGTCTCCAACAAGCATCCAACATGTCTCCAACAAGCATCCAACATGTCTCTAACATGTCTCCAACAAGCATCCAACGTTGGTCCAGCGTAATTCACCAACATTTCTCCAACGTTGGACCAACGTTGGTCCAACGCTGGACCAACGTTGGACCAACGTCTCGCCATACTAAAAAAATTAAATTAATATTCATATGGCACGCCTATCGGTGATATCTAGAGCACCCTATCCTATGATTGCTATACCTATACCTACGACTATTCCTATTCATATTCCTATTCCTATCCATATAGTCCTATTCCTATTCCTACACTCACTACATGTACATATCTTCATCCACTCAGCTTTATATAACCTAGCTTCTGTGTTAATATTTGTTTGATGGTTGGTATTTGGATAAAGTTGAATGTTTGGATAAAGTTTTAAGAATTTACATTAATACATCATGGAAACAAACCTTTAGTATGTTTTTGTAGATAAATAACTTACATATATTTCAAATAATGAGTAAATAATAACATTGGATTCATTCTGAACAATCAAATAACACGATAATTAATGCTTTTTGCAGTCAATGATAACCGATCATGAATATTCATGAATAATAACCAACGTCGATCCAACGTTGAACCAACGTTGATCCAACGTTGGCATACATCCTGATTCCAGCAGCTAATTTTAAATCCTTTTATTATGCAAGGGGTTTTAACCACCTGTGCTACAAGTAAAATAATTGACTTTTCTAACATCAAAGCTAGTGAACAACAGATGTGAAATGTTGGATTCTCGTTGGATTAACGTTTCACCTAAGCTATAATATAGAACGTTAATCCATGGAAGCTTAATGTCCAATACCTTTACAATGATGAGTGTTTAATAGTGGATCAAGATTGGAATAGTACCTCATTCCATCAATGAAGTATGTATACAACATAATTCAAACAATGCACTATAGCTGTAGCTTATGTGGTGTTTACTTCATACTTGTCCTACACTGTGATTCTGCATATTTCACTCCCATGACAATTTTGCTAGAATAGATTCACTGTTTTTTGTGTTACACATTTACCACAAATGCATGCATATCTTAAATCTAGATCATTTTTTCGATGAGTATCAATTCAAACTAAAAATAGGGATTTAATTTAATCTCATTGTCATTGAATTGACAGCAAATTGTCAAAGAACGATAGCAGTATGTATTACTATAATAGAGTGCACCCGCACGTACACAAAAATCTACCGTCAACGAGCGACTCGACAAGCTCACGCACGCCAGCTACTCTAGGCGTGGTAATCTCAGCTGATCATAACACACCGAATACCGGGGAAGCACACAAAATATACTACAGCATACACCACCGGCAATTATTACCTAGAAACTTGCAGGAAACTATAACTGGACTGGTATACTCCATCACCATCCATATCCGTAGACTCGCCCGAGTTCACTCACACGAGTTCTTCAAAAACAATAAAAATAAACACAAAAGAACTGCCGTGATGTTGCTACATGTAGATAATATCAAGCCCTCTTGTGTCTATGGCACGCTAACTTGTACAAATCGGCCGGCTATGAGTAACCGATGCGCAACAGATGTTGATCCAACGTTATTCCAACGAGTTTGTCCAACGTCTGTCGAGCTGCAGTGAGTTTCTAGCGTTGGACCAACGTTGGCATCCAACCTGATTCTAACATTAGATTGTGATATTTGTATGCGGATGTCCACCGTTGATCTGACGTTGGTCCAACATGTTTGTCCAACGGCTTTGATCGAGCTACGTGTTTCCAACATTGGACCAACGTTGGTATCTAACCAGATTCCAACAATGAAGGAGTGATCTGTTCTTATCCAGCATCCAACGCTGTCCAACGAGTTGGAAAATTTCCAACATTGGACTAATGCATCCAACCTGATTCGAACAACGATTGTGATATTATATGCGGATATCCAACGTTGATCTAACGTTGGTCCAACGAGATTGTCCAACGTCCATTTCACTGCGAGTTTCCGATGTTGATCCAACGTTGGTCAAACAAGTCTGTATAACGTCAATTTTACTGTGATTTACCGATGTTGATCCAACGTTGGTCCAACGAGATTGTCCAACGTCCATTTCACTGCGAATTACCGATGTTGATCCAACGTTGGTCCAACAAGTCTGTCTAACGTCAATTTTACTGTGATTTACCGATGTTGATCCAACGTTGGTCCAACGAGATTGTCCAACGGCTTTCGAGCTGCGAGTTTCCTATGTTGATCCAACGTTGGTCCAACGAGATTGTCCAACGTCAATTTTACTGCGATTTACCGATGTTGATCCAACGTTGGTCCAACAAGTCTGTCTAACGTCAATTTTACTGCGATTTACCGATGTTGATCCAACGAGATTGTCCAACGTCCATATTAATGTGAGTTACCGATGTTGATCCAACGTTGGTCCAACGAGATTGTCCAACGTCCGCTTTACTGTGAGTTACCGATGTTGCTCCAACGTTGGTCCAACGAGATTGTCCAACGTCCATATTAATGTGAGTTACCAATGTTGATCCAACGTTGGTCCAACGAGATTGTCCAACGTCCGCTTTACTGTGAGTTACCAATGTTGCTCCAACGTTGGTCCAACGAGATTGTCCAACGTCCATTTTACTGTGAGTTACCGATGTTGATCCAACGTTGGTCCAACGAGATTGTCCAACGTCCGCTTTACTGTGAGTTACCGATGTTGATCCAACGTTGGTCCAACGAGATTGTCCAACGTCCATTTTACTGTGAGTTACCGATGTTGATCCAACGTTGGTCCAACGAGATTGTCCAACGTCCATTTTAATGTGAGTTACCGATGTTGATCCAACGTTGGTCCAACGAGATTGTCCAACGTCCATTTCACTGTGAGTTACCGATGTTGATCCAACGTTGGTCCAACAAGTCTGTCCAACGTCAATTTTAATGTGAGTTACCGATGTTGATCCAACGTTGGTCCAACGAGATTGTCCAACGTCCAACGAGTTCCAACGAGTTTGCAAGTTTCCAACGTTGGTCCGACGTTGGCTTGCTACCTGGGAAGGTAAGAAATCAATGTTTATGATTGTGTATTTGTATGACGATCCTTCAAAAATAAAGCTGATAATACGATGTAAAGTGGGCTAATGTCGAGCGTGGGTCCCTATTACGATTACGGGTACGTAGTCCCATATGTTCAAATGTGTGTTTGTGTCTGACTTCTTCTTCCTTGACCTTGTCTTTGTTAGTTGTAACCTAACCAGGCGCCGTACGTAGTACGGCGCCTGGCATAATGAGGTGTGTATACCGTGATGGTGAAAGGGTCGAGATCCACAAACAGGAATAATAACAATAGTGACAATGAATTCCGGAATAAACAAACTTTAATTCGCCGACTTGGCAAAACATGTGAACAACACGCAACCCGGAACTCAGAGTCCCGATACCAATAATCCCGATCACGATACCGATCGCGATCAATCCCCTACATACTCCCCCCGCAAAACATCCCATGGGTGTTTTTCAACGTTACAATATAAAATCGCTACATGTATATTTAAAAACGTACATCCAAAAGCTTCATATAATACAAAAATGGTCTACACTGTATCAAGCAACAACAAGTAATTATCTAGTGCTCAATATACATCCTGGTTCTCTCCTAGGCGAAAATGTGCCCTATACATAATGGATCGCATCTTGCAAACAAAATAAAGGCATACATATTTTATACAAAACTACAACAATTTAGGCGCCTTCAAACAAACATAATGTGTAATAGCTGCTAGCTACAAAAGAAATACATTTGTACGTGTACAAAATACCTATTTTAGCAATTCTCGAACACAATGGTACTCAGTCCAGCCTGTCATAAAAGACTGGGCACATGAAATAACATCAACATGAATATCATTCTATCTCTAAACTTGCATGCATATAAACAATACAAAATAAGGACATGTACATGTATCGTAATAAACATAAAAATAAAGTAATACACATACTGAGCATACAATTATCCAAATACTTTTCCCAATAGTAACCATAACAATACAAATTACAGCATGTACAGGAACGACTTGTGTTTCAAGAAGAGAATGTTATCCATTGACTATCGCTTCTGAACATTTCAAAACATCACATACATCATTTTAAAACCATTACAAACGTACTTATGGGGTTAATGTCCTGTGACTCGTACTGTACATTCATCAATAACTTTCCACTACCTCTCAAGACAGGTGCACCAGCTCCTATCACTGTATTTTAACAACAAATACACGTCAACAACATGTACAGCACAAATTATGTTTCAACAACTTCCTTATACATAAAAACATGTATACAAATATGTCATTCTCAGGCTAAATAATCAATACACACAAAACTTGCATGCACAAAGAGTAAAGACCATGTATCATAAAATACCTTAGAATCAGAATGTGAGCACAGCATCATAAAGAACAAAACATTTTTATAGTATGTAAACATTCCAACTGTCCTCTAAAGATGAACCAACATCCCATAATCGTATAACTGCATAACATACAACCCTTCATAAGGTATAATCACTTACAAACAATTTATATCATTAAAACCCTTAAGTGCCAAACATGCTTTGACATCACAATCCGTTACCGCTGAATGAAAGATACAATCAACTAATGATCTAACATGACAACATTTTCAAAAACACAACAGAGACCCCTCTGTTGTAAATATTCAACACATGAAATAACTACTCATTTTTAAAAATCTTAACTACTGCAATCATTCAAACTAATTATCTTAAAGCCAGTCCAAAGCACACAAGAAAGAGTTATAATGCACACATGTGCCCCATTGTCCTCGCGTCCCTGGCACGCTTCTCAATCTACCTTAAAGTTCACCGCGTGTAAAAGAAACCAGTACTAAAATCGAGCACCAGCCCGACATGTACAGCAAAATCGACGCCCAACATCACCTCTGCTGGCAGGTCGCGCACTACTTGGAAAGCCGTCTCTACCAGTCTATCACCGATCTTAACCCTCGCGTGTAGTCCACCTTCAGATCGGAACTCGGTGCCGTCCACCATCCTCAGCATCTGGTTGCCATCTAGTTCCGCAGGAACGACCGACAGTTTCCTACAGAAATCTGCTGTCACAAGGGACACGCTGGCCCCAGTGTCCACCAGAGCTTGGACAACTTCAACCTTCTGGTCCCCTTGAATAGCCACTTCTATCGCCGGCGTCTTCACCACCTGGGGTGCGACAAAGTAGGCCGCGTTCGGTGGCGCATATAGCTCTGGCCCTGGGGGACGATTCGGATATTGAAAGGTGGGATTCGGCAGAGGATTCAAAGGGTAGGGCGGAGTAAGCGGCATCGGGCAGTCGGCTACTCTGTGCCCCAACTGGCCGCACCGATAGCAGCTGGCGTTGAATGTCCGTCTTCCCCGAGTAGGGCTCGCAGGAGGAGTCTTCTTCCGTGACGCATGTCCTTCCTCGCCAGAAGCTGACGCATTCGCCTTGCGGTGTAGCACCAACTCGTCCGCCAGACATGCAAGGTCGAGGAGGGTGGGTGATCTACTCTCCCTCAGTTTGAGGCGTAGGGCTTCATCTGAAGTCGTAGTCAGGAACTGGTCCATCATTACCAGATTGAGGCCTCGCCTTACATCTGGGATCTCAGCCGCACACTCTGAGATTTCTATCCACCGGAAAAAAACTCTCCTGTAGGCGGTGTCCATATTCCTCGAACGTCTCATCTCCACGTTTCGAGTCCGATTTGAATTTTGCCCGGTATGCATCTGGCGTGAGATGGTAACGTCGCCGGATCGCCCTCACCACCTCATCGTAATCACGCCGCTCTCTCATACTCAAGGCGTGGAAGGCCTGTTGAGCCTTTCCGGTGAGGTAGGGCTCGAGTAGAAGGGGCCATTCTGATTTGTCTCTATCTGCCGCACTGGCAACCCTCTCAAAGGTGCTGAGATAACACGATATGTCATCGTCAGTGCTTAACTTATGCAGGCCACGCAATTCTGGGGGGGGGGGGGGGGGGTTCTGCTCTTTTGTGACAGCAACTCTCATGAACGAACTACAAATTTGTTCCATTTCCTGTCTTCTTGACAGCTCCATCTTTTGCATAACCTCTACAAGGTCCATTGCCGGCTGTGCAGGTGCATGGACATCCTCTTCTACCATTTGAGATAAATCAACTAAACATTCAATTCGTTCTGCCTTTGTTTTTACTTCTTGTGTATCAATATTATTCATTTCACATAGCCTGGAGATATGCTCGGCTGTAAATCTACTTAAATACACTGAGCGGTGAGCCATGATTAGTATGATTGTATGACCAGTGAACACCAATTTTAAAATGTACGTACGTGTATAAATGAATTAAATTATACAATCAGGGCTAAAACAAATGAGTGCAAGTGGATTAATTTAATATGTATTTTGTACTTGTTCTCAATAATGTGTGTGTGTTTATGTCATTCCATCGACAGACCACAATTTCAAAATCGACTCAAACTGTTCCAATTAGCAACACCAACATCTGCAATTAAATCTATCCTAAACTATTGTGTATGGTTGGATTAATTTAAGTTACTTGTTCAGAGTCAAATTGAATAAATGTACAATAATTTACATCCTTATGTGTACAAGAATCATCAAGTCTAGGCTAACCGCCCTCTACAAGTACAATTACAAAATTATTAATTTATTTTACGTCTTTAAAAAAGTTTAATCAAAGTAATAATTAAACTTTCAAACTTACACAAAACACATTGAATCTTCAAAAAAGACTAAAATATCAACAACATGTCACTCTCCTCACTCTCAGACGTAATTAGAGTAATTATTCATATAATAAAAGTAAACCAAAATTCTCCAACTACACCGATCACAACAATCAACATCTGTTCGCCTGTGACTGTGCAGCGCGAACTCGAGCGACGTCGGCTTCCATAGGCTTCAATACACCGGGCACAACAACTCCATCCACAGTGTAATGATACCGGACCAATACAAATATTCAGAGGGCTGAATTTACAATCAAAATACACAAAAATGTCATCGACATCCTTAGCGAAAATAACCCTGCTCGCAGCGCCAATGAAAGGGTCGAGATCCACAAACAGGAATAATAACAATAGTGACAATGAATTCCGGAATAAACAAAACTTTAATTCGCCGACTTGGCAAAACATGTGAACAACACGCAACCCGGAACTCAGAGTCCCGATACCAATAATCCCGATCACGATACCGATCGCGATCAATCCCCTACAATGGTAACACTTTATAGGCTTTAACTGCAAACACACTTATAAAAAAAAAAACAATATCATACTTTAAATAAAATATCTCGGTTCATACTTACGAATTATGTTATTCATGGACATCAATGATCCAAATCGTAAAATGTCTGATGCTCCATTCGTTTTATTTATACTGAAATTTACTATAAAACTGGCAAGATTACAGAAGTGACGAAAATGGTTTCCGAATTTGTTCGCTGCATGCAATATCAGGTGATCAGCGTGGCCAGTGAAAAAATACAATTATGCTAGGAGAGCAGCTAAAATTATGCCAAACCCTCTTTCGGAGCCGAGAGTCATTTTTTAGACCGAGACCAGGAAATGTTGAGGCCAAGACCAGGACCCATTAGTTGAGAGAAATCCTGTAAGCGGGGGGGGGGGGGGGGGGGGGGTAGTCGTAGAAAATTTTCGAAGCCGAGACCTGGTCCAGTCCCAAATTTTCGAGGTCTAGACCAGGACCCATTGGTTGGGAATCCTGTAGGGGGGAGGGGGGGGGGGGGTAGTCGTAAATTTTTTTCGAAGCCTAGACTGAGAATTTTCGACGTTTTTGAGACCTAGATCAGGTCCAGTCCCAAATTTTCGAGGCGAGACCAGGATTTTTACACAAATTCCGAGGCCGAGACCAGGATCTTCGAGCCAGAATTATGCTAAAAAGAGTCAAATTATGCCAGAATTCGTAATATTATTCGTAAAATTCGTCAAATTATGCCAGGCATAATGCCAGATGCCAAAAGGGTCAAAATTATGCCAGAAAGCATAATTATGCCAGAACTGGGTGATCTTGTCGGCAATGCGCGAGGTCGCAGATCAAACTATGGCGTACGAGCCTGGATGTGCGCTCGTTCTGTACAGCGATTGATCTATTTCTGCGTGCGCGATACACCCCTGTACTACGTACATGTGAGTACGGTACATACAGTCCCTGGCTTATTGTATTAGTCAACCGATCGCCACTTACGCGCGGAATACCTCCTATCCCCGCGCATGCGCTATGCATTGCCGACGAGTTTTCGGTCACCTGACATTGCATGCAGCGACAAAGACGAAGGAAATAACAGTCATCATCATCATCATCATCAATTTGAGGTAAGTTATCATTCTTTTGCAACAAATCAAATAGCATGCAAGGTAGGTTGAAGGTTTAATTCATGTCTAGAACTAAAACAAATAAAATAATAATAGATGTAAAGTTGTTGAAACCACCCGTCGCAAAATTAGTTGCAGACTTCATGTAAACTTAAAGTGATCCAGGTAAAGTGTCAGATATTGCACAAAATGAAATTTAAGACTTCAATCCTATATCAATATCATCGTAAAATACAAATTTAATATATTAAAATATAAATTTAAGTTAATATTTTATCACCGAATACTGAATGCCTGCCGTAGATTTGTTGCAGTAATGATCGTCCGTTTGACGAATTCCGCACACGTGTATACAAACGGTACAGATATGCGCGCGTTCAGCACAACGCCAACGAAGTCTGATACGCAGAGCGGCAGGAACTCCGGCCACTCCAAAGGCGAGATCCCGCTATCGTGTGGCGCGTCACCGGCCGCGGCCGGGCGTATTTTACTACGGTAAATCTATTTTTACCAAAGGCGTTAGTATAACGCTTTTGGTTCAATGGTAATTATCTTCATAATGAAGGGACATTTGAAAAAATCTAACCCTATTTTATTTGTTTCCCCCCATAAGCTACACAACACGGCAGAAGAGAAACGAGGAAGCTCCAAATAATTTTCGTGGAGTTAGACACTTTACCTGTTTCCCTTTGACCAAAGAAGGTGTAAGGTAGAGACATTTTCATTCATTTTTAGACATTATCGTTATCATGTCATACCTAACGCCTTAGTTCAGACTTCAGAGTATATAAAAGTGTGCAAAAAAAAAAATTCATACCAAAAAACATGCCAAAAATCGTACTAGAATTTTTCTTTTTAGTATAAATTGTACACGACCTAGAAGAGTAGATCATTATCTTCATAATTCAGGCTGGATTGAAATGTGATGGACCAGAACTTCGGGAAAAAAAAGGTCGATATTTACTCAAATTGGCAACTATGATCTGCCGTGTCTGATTCCTCAATTACGGTCGCTAACTTCATGCACGTTGCTGTGAAACCTGTAAAAAGTGAACATTATAATGTCATCGTTATGAGGAAAAATACTCGATAAAATAGAGAAACATTGTCAGAAAACGGGTAAAAAATAAAACTTAAGATTAAGTTGACCTTGGGTACGTTATATTTGTGTTTGATAGGGCAATCTTCACCAGCGCGCCACGGGGAGCTAGCGGCCTAGCCCTAGGGTGCCAACACGTCACCGGAGTGCGGGTACATTAGTGAACTGGTATGGTATCGGGTCCTATTGCCGGATACTTTCAGTTTGACGGCACAAAACTATACATTCGATGTATGAAATCAAAGTGAAAAGTACTCGAGCATCTGCCCAAACTCAAAAAGAACACATCTGATGTCAAATATACCAATTTTTCTTCAAATTAACTTTCTAGTAAACCCTTCCAAAAAGAAACCTCTTCCCGATGTATACCAAACGTGCATGTTTTGCATGGGAATGTCATTGACATGCGCACTGCCACTGGTGCGCGGCAAAACGCACGTATTACGCCTCTGGACGCTTATTTGCTTCGGGAATTGATGGAAAATGTTTGCTAAACATCAATTTATTATTCCTCCGTTATTTAATGCCGACTGTCAAATTCAAATTTAAAAATTCGAACGTTTTTTCCGATGGGAATTTGCATGTCCGGTAATACAACCCATTCAACAATGCAACCCCCTACCCCTGCTAGTGCTACCTTGCTGTAACTTGTTTTAATGTATTGAAAATTGTTGCTATAGAAGTGTAAAGTCAGTGTGTACATTAAAGCCCAGGGGGTCACTCTGACCATGACGCACGTGCGTCCAAAATAAAAATTGCGAAAGGGTATAATTTTTTAGCTACAACGCGTCGTCAACGTTTTCCTTAAAAAGGGGTGTTTTTCAAGCACTGATCACACAAAAGGGTATCTTTTTCAGGTTTTCAGTTTTCAACGTTTTTCTAGAAAAAGGGTGTAAAACCAATGTGATTCGATCCGATTTGCGCATCTTTGATTTGCAAGATAAGCCGACAAAATGATGAAACAAACCCGTCGTAGACGAGCGGACACACACATGCACTCACTGCTCGTGTGCAGGGATTTAGGAAATTACTAATGTACTGTGGAATATGGTACCAGGCGACCATGTCAGGGAAGCTTAGGGGGATCGGAGGGAGGGGTTCAAGCTACAAAAAGGTTTGTCAAAATTTCACGAAAATTCTTATCTTAAATTCAGCAAAATCAATCATCACCACGAGAGTTACCGTATCTGAATTCTGACACGGCGTATCCGAATTCTGATACGGTGTATCCAAAATTAGATATGGCATATGTATCTTGGGGAGCCAATGATCTGATTAGATTTTGGGGTCATGAGGTCAAAGGTCACAGGGCTAATTATATATGCAAAAATAGCTCGTGATTGCGTTATCTCAAGAACCGATTTACGGATTCTTACCAAACTTGGCGTATGGTCAAGGTACCTGGTCTGGTGAAAATTAGCTTGGCGCACCTATATGGGTTGCCCGCCGCTAGTATGCTCCCCGGGGAGTTGAGAATGTGTGCAAGATAATTGTGCGGGTCTGAACTGTACCAAATGACCAGGGGTAATAATAAGCGCTTTGAGCACCTTATTAGATGGATATTGCGCTATACAAATATTCAATATTATTATTATTATTATTATCTAACTTCGCGCGGCATCTAACTTGGGGCAGTTAGTTTCGCGCAGTTAACTTGCCAGCTGCATACAGCTCCACAACATTACGTATGCATACAAGTGCGCGGAGTTAGATCCCTCTTTGTATTGTGCGTGCATGAAAATGCCTCAAAATTACATTGAAAACAGCTGCAATGGCCTTTTAAGTGCGCGTACAAATGAATGGGAAAACTGATGCGCGAAGTTAGATCCCTTTTTATTTGGTCAAAATAAATGGAAGGGTTTCAAAAACAGGCCGAAATAAGTAATTTAAATTGAGTAATCTTAAAACCAAAACATGTTAATTAAACTACAGAATATTCTGAATAAACTGGTATTAGAATATCATACAAATCAGTATATTTCTTGTCGAAATGATGTGTTAAAAGTTAACTGCGCGAAGTTAGATACCCCCACCATATGTATGTATATTGGGGAGCCAATGATCTGATTAGATTCTGGGGTCATGAGGTCAAAGGTCACAGGGCTCATTATACAGTATATGCGAAAATAGCTCGTGATCGCGTTATCTCAAGAATCAGGTGACAGATTCTTACCAAACTTGGTATATGTATGTATCTTGGGGAGCCAATGATCTGATTAGATTTTGGGGTCATGAGGTCAAAGGTCAAAGGTAAGAGGGCTCATTATACATGCAAAAATAGAATCGCGTGATAGCGGAGGCATAATTTTCAATTGCGCGCATCGAAGATTCATCTAGTTCCATTCGGAAATAGTGTGATACGCCATTTTATGCGATTAAGGCCCGTTTCAGAAAAAGTGTCATTTTTTCGCAATTAGTGTCCATTCAGAAATAATGTTCAATGTTCAATGTTCAATGTTCAATGTTTTATTTCTCATGTCACCCTGTCAAATGGTATTGAAGAAAACCACATATAGCACAGTATAACACATATATACAGATATATATATACAAAACATACGCCATGTGACATACGCATGTGATACGCCATTATGTTGTGATTAGGGTCCATTTAGAAATAGTGCGATACGCCATTATTTTGTGATTAGGGTCCATTAAAAAATAGTGCGATAGGCCATTTTTGCGATTAAGCCCCATTTCAGAAATAGTGTGATACGCCATTTTTCGCAAATAGGGTCCATTCAGAAATAGTGCGATATGCCATTATTTCGCGATTAGGGTCCATTCAGAAATAGTGTGATATACCATTTTTTGCGATTAAGGGCCGTTTCAGAAATAGTGCAATACGCCATTTTTGGTGATTAGGGTTCATTCAGAAATAGTGTGATACGCCATTATTTTGCGATTAGGGTCAATTCAGAAATTGTGTGATACGCTATTTTTTTGCGATTAGGGTCAATTCTGAAATAGTGTGATATGCCATTTTTTTGCGAAAGGGTCAATTCAGAAATAGTGTGATGCGCCATTTTTTCGCGATTAGGGTCCATTCAGAAATAGTGTGATACGCCATTTTTTCGCAATTAGGGTCCATTCAGAAATAGTGTGATACGCCATTTTTTTGCGATGAGGGTCCTTTTTAGAAATAGTGAGATATACGCCATTTTGGGGCATTAGGGTCCTTTTCGGAGGTTGATGGACACGGGTGGGAAGCACTTTTAAAAGTAGGCGAGTGACCCCCCCCCCCCCCTGCAATCCTACACAGTTACTATACCAATATGAGCATTTCCATGGGAAAGTGGATATGATCTCAAAATAAAAAAAAAAAACAATTGGCTCTATTTCAAATCCTATTAATTTTTCATGGAACATTTTATCATACAACATGATCCTATGATTATATCTTTCAGGTTACATGATCTCAAGAATCAGGTGACAGATTCTTACCAAACTTGGTATATGTATGTATCTTGGGGAGCCAATGATCTGATTAGATTTTGGGGTCATGAGGTCAAAGGTCAAAGGTAAGAGGGCTCATTATATATGCAAAAATAGAATCGCGTGATAGCGGAGGCATAATTTTCAATTGCGCGCATCGAAGATTCATCTAGTTCCATTCGGAAATAGTGTGATACGCCATTTTATGCGATTAAGGCCCGTTTCAGAAAAAGTGTCATTTTTTCGCAATTAGTGTCCATTCAGAAATAATGTTCAATGTTCAATGTTCAATGTTCAATGTTTTATTTCTCATGTCACCCTGTCAAATGGTATTGAAGAAAACCACATATAGCACAGTATAACACATATATACAGATATATATACAAAACATACGCCATGTGACATACGCATGTGATACGCCATTATGTTGTGATTAGGGTCCATTTAGAAATAGTGCGATACGCCATTATTTTGTGATTAGGGTCCATTAAAAAATAGTGCGATAGGCCATTTTTGCGATTAAGCCCCATTTCAGAAATAGTGTGATACGCCATTTTTCGCAATTAGGGTCCATTCAGAAATAGTGCGATATGCCATTATTTCGCGATTAGGGTCCATTCAGAATAGTGTGATATACCATTTTTGCGATTAAGGGCCGTTTCAGAAATAGTGCAATACGCCATTTTTGGTGATTAGGGTCCATTCAGAAATAGTGTGATACGCCATTATTTTGCGATTAGGGTCAATTCAGAAATTGTGTGATACGCTATTTTTTTGCGATTAGGGTCAATTCTGAAATAGTGTGATATGCCATTTTTTTGCGAAAGGGTCAATTCAGAAATAGTGTGATACGCCATTTTTTCGCGATTAGGGTCCATTCAGAAATAGTGTGATACGCCATTTTTTCGCAATTAGGGTCCATTCAGAAATAGTGTGATACGCCATTTTTTTGCGATGAGGGTCCTTTTTAGAAATAGTGAGATATACGCCATTTTGGGGCATTAGGGTCCTTTTCGGAGGTTGATGGACACGGGTGGGAAGCACTTTTAAAAGTAGGCGAGTGACCCCCCCCCCCCCCCTGCAAACCTACACAGTTACTATACCAATATGAGCATTTCCATGGGAAAGTGGATATGATCTCAAAATAAAAAAAAAACAATTGGCTCTATTTCAAATCCTATTAATTTTTCATGGAACATTTTATCATACAACATGATCCTATGATTATATCTTTCAGGTTACATGATTGTTTTTTTTATTCTCGGGTGTCTCATTATAGGAGAAACGGAAACCATATACACGAAATTCCACACATGGGGCTACCCTGTGTGCAAATTTCAGGAAAAATCTTTATAGTTTTTATATTTTATGATATTTTCATTATTTAATGCACCAAATTAGATGACTGATAATCAAAGTACAAGTATCAAATTAAAATTTCAGACTTTAAAGTGGTCTTACATGTAAGTGTATTTTTTAATGAATCAAAACCTCTAGACAAAATGTAGCGCGAGTTACCTATGTTTCTGCATCCCACCATTAATTCCCAAATTGTGTGGCATATTTTTTCAATACTAACTCATAGGACACATACAAATGTAAAATTAGCACATACAATATTTGACCAGGATTAACATTTAAAGGATGCTTTTAACGTTTTGATGTTAGTCAAATTTGGCCACACCTCTTTTTTTGTAACGCGAGTTACCGAACTGGATTCTTCCACAGATTTCCTAAAGCTAGTCCTGTCAGTAACGAGAGTTACTGTGGAATTGCCCATTGTAAAATGCAAATCTATGTCTGAATGAAGTGTACAAGTTTCATTTAAAAAGATATGACACATCTACAATGTAAATGGTTCTGGTAGAACCATTTACCTTACATTAGTGCTAATTTGGTAGAACCTGTTTCTGAACCACAACTTTTTAGCTCCTCCAGGCCCGAAGTGCCCGATTAGCTTATGCCATGGAATTGCCTCCGTCGTCCGTCCGTCCGTCCACAGTTTTCAAAATGCTTCTTTTTCATTATTTTTCAAGCGATTTTGATTCTGATTGTTTCATAAGATTTCACATTTCTACACAGAATCGTGAAATTCACTATAATTTATGCAAATTTATTCAAAATCACAAAAAAATGCTTCATTTCTCGACTGATTTTGATTTGATTTGCTTCATCTGGTAGAGCTAACTTGTGTACATTAAACTTCTACACAGAATTTTGAAATTTGTCTCAATTAATTAATTATGGACATTTATGCAAATGTATTCCCAAAATAACAAAAAAAATGCTTCTTCACCCTCATTTCTTGATTTTAATTCTGTTTGGTTTATTTGATAGGGCTAGGTGGGGGCTTCAAAACTTGGACACAAAAGTTTGAAATTCAATAGTTACCCAGATAACAATGCTACGTTGGCCCATCGTTGGCCCAATGTAGGCGGTCATGTTGGCCCAACGTCAAAACGTGACGTCTAGCCCACGTCATTCTTGCCGCTGGGCCCTCGTTGGCCCAACCTCCATACGCCAACGTCAATTGCCAATGTTGAGCCAACGTTTCCCCAACCATTTATTTTGCTATTTCTGACGTCAAGCCAACATTGAGCCGACTAAACCCCAACGTTAATATGACTATATTAGTCAATGTCGGGCCAACGTTAAAACGTGACGTTCGGCCCACGTCATTCTTGCCGCTGGGCCCTCGTTGGCCCAACCCCCATAAGCCAACGTCTTGCTACGATGTTGAGCCAACGTTTGCTTAACCTTTTAGTTTGATATTGCTGACGTCAAGCCAACATTGAGCCGACTAAACCCCAACGTTGATAAGACTATCCATAGTGTTTATAAAAAAGCGGAACCCAACTTCCACCAGCTATATCTTAAATAGTAAACAAAGTTATGTTTATTGCAATATATCATCGAAAAGATAATTTAATACTCTTTCATTTGGTACCATATTTGTAATAATTGAGCGTGTAGTTATCGAATTGCAAGCATTTTAAATGAGCAATGTTAAAATTGCTTTGCGCACAAGATTTAGATATATTCATCAACCCGGTCTGATCAATGGTAATTCATTGAAACCTCTCCTTGTGTTCTTTTGTCTTGAAATCCTTTTGTTCCGATCGTTCTTAAGCTAACATGGAGATACTTTTTAAATCGGTTCCTTGCCTGACCATGCAACTGACCACTGAACACGAGCACAAACCTGTGCAGACAGACATGGGGGCATGTGGAAGGATGTTGGGGATGATTATGGACCCTCAACTCTTCTCAAAGTTGAATAAATGTCAAACTATGCATCAAGAAACATCATGAAATTTCACTTGACTTTGTCTACTGTTTCATTATTTACACTGCATTTAGCAATTACTTTCTACTCTTGTGCGCAAAGTACTTTTTACATAACCCTTTCAAAGTAAGTTTTATTCAATCATGCATGACGTTACCACAACATATTTGGTATCAAACGAAAGAGTATGAATGTACCTTTGGTATGACATATTGCAATAAATATAATTATGTTTATTAAATAAATTATTGCGGATGGAAGTTGGGTTCCGCTTTTTTATAAACACCCTGCATAAGTCAATGTCGGGCCAACGTAAAAAGGTGACGTTCGGCCCACGTCATTCTTGCCGCTGGGCCCTCGTTGGCCCAACCCCCATAAGCCAACGTCGTACAAGTGTTGGGCCAACGTTTTCCCAACTCTTGCCCCACCTTTCAGTTGGCTACTTATGACATCGGGCCAACGTTTAGCCAACCTTGGGCCAACCTTTAGCCAACAATACGAACACTTAAAAAAAATGGTGGATAGACTGCACGGTGTCACAAATTCTACATACATTTACCCTACCGTCATGCAAACACTAATCCTACATCCTTATCCTACACCTACACCTAAACCTATATCTATCATTCTATCCTATCCTATCCTATATATCGTCTTAACAACATACTATACAATCAACTGAATATATATATACCTATACATACTATGTACATTTGTTAATGGTTAGTAATTTCCGAGTCTCGCCGCCGCCGTCTGGCAAAAGGGCGTATCTCGAGTGTCGCGCCGGGATCTCAACACCGAGAAAAATGCCTTTGAAGTTTGACATATTCAACCCTCTGTTGAAGCTTTGGACGTACAATTTGTATTGCGGGGTTGATTCTAGTTGAAAGCCGACATATGAAATATTATTTTTAAATTTTTAAATTGATTCTGAACTTGATATTTCTTTGTCTAGGACCATTTAAAAAAAAATACGCCTTTCTGCCAAACAAATTTGAACAAATTCATAGTTGCTTTTGTACGGCAGAAGGGTGTATCTTTAGATACGTGGAGATATCGCCCGGTATCGTCCTGCTATCGTCTGGCAGAAGGGCGTATCTATAGATACGTGGAGATATCGCCCGGTATCGTCCTGCTATCGTCTGGCAGAAGGGCGTATCTTTAGATACGCCTTCTGCCTTACAAATGTGACTACGAAATTGTCCACATTTCTTTGGCAGAAGGGCCTATCTAAAGATACGCCTTCCTTTTGTACAATTTTATATGCCATTGAGATGATATTTTTTGGGAGCTGACTTGATGGATGTGACGTGTCTGACTACGGTTCGATCCGGATATCCGGTGCGCGCGGCACCATCCAGTAATTAACGTACGCCATATGCATGCATTGGTCGCGCCGTCGTCAGAATTAACAGCTTACTAATACTAGTCTAATTCATGAGTAGACAATTATCTTGGATTTATTTCAGTATTATACGGTTCGTGCGCGCAAATATTTAGGTGTCTTTAAAATCCATCATTACTAGTAAATTGGGGCAGACATGACATGACAAGTCTTGAGTCTTGACAGTCTGTCAATGACGCTGACGAGTGACGGTTTTCATTTGCATCACTTCTAAGTAACTGACTAAAGGTTCGTATTTGGTAACTCCTTGCAGTTGCACTCTTTTCTTATCATTCATGGTCTGTTGTAATATTTTTGTCAAACTGTAAGTAATTTGTTTACCACTTAAATCGATATTTACGTCGCTGCGACGTAATAATCGCGGTCGCTAAAAAAGAAGTTAGCGGGACTTCACCAGCAGCTATGCCGTTAGCTAGGGGCGACTTGTGACGTGATTGGAGGGAGAATATCGCATTCCTGCGACTCGTCTTACCGGTACTGGTTACGTCCGATATATGGTGGCTCAAAATTGGAAACGTAATCAATCGAGCAAGTGGGTGGCCAATACGATTGTTGTTTTCAGTTTCATATTTAGAGCCACCACATCAGTTTGAGCTACGGATGTAACCGCAGGAGTACGGTACTATTCTCTCTCCATTCGCAAGTCACCCCTAGCTAAGGGCATAGAGCTCTGCAGCTAATGAAGTCTTGCTAACTTCGATTTTAGTGACAGCTAAGTGAGACCAAAATATAACCACAGACCCAAGGGAAAAAAAATAGTGCAATGAGTTATACGAACCATTTTAGTCAGTTTGAAGTGATGCAAATGAAAACAAGTATGGGCTGAGTGGACCATTTAGATGTGGGATAGATTCAGTGGCGTAGCGACGAGGGGGGGGGGGGGGGACGTCAACGTGCCCCCCAATAATTTGGAAAAAAACAATAGAAAACATACGGGGACAGTGTTGCAAATGATGGCCAATATATTAGCTAAAAACATCCTTTTTTTTTTACAAGTGCAAATGTTGAGCATTTTGGAAAAACATGCATTTCCGTGAAGTGATCATTTTCGCATAAATATAACACATACTAATGCATTACATACATGTAAGTGTACATACACATAAACTTCAAACACAATTAAACTTAAACCTCACTCAACTTAAAGGGTACAACCACCCAAACATAATATTCTTATTAAAGAAAGATAACATCTTTATTATTCCATTCCATCAACAAGTTCACAAAAATATGTTTCCAGAAAAAAGAAAAAAAAATTGGAAACGCATCACCATTCTAAAGCATGCGTTCATGCGGTTTGAATTAGGCAGACTGCTATGTGTGCGGTGAATTGCAACGTGTGCAAAGCGAACGAATCGTCCGGGAATCTATTGTTTACAAACGTGCGCGTGAATAGCATTGGCGCACTCGCAAATGGTTGACCCGTATGGAACCAGGAAATAGCAGTGGTTCCGTAAGTAGTGGAAATTAATTGCTTTGTTTATGAATTACACAACCCTTTGCAAAATGTTGGGTATCTATTTGATATCACAAAACGGTACCTAAACATATAATAATGTGTTGTTCTTTGCCTGGTGGTCCCCTTTAAAACTAAAATGTACAGTTGTTATTTTAACCCATCAAGAAGTAACAACATTTTAGTACATAAACACTCAAATTGGCAACTCCAAATTGGCAACATCTTATTTTAACTTGCCATTTTCACATGTTAGCTCAATTGTTCCAAGTTCATCCAAACTAGTCTACTTTTTTCTGCCTAGTTGCCAATTTGACTTTTATACAGTGAAAAAAAATAATAGTGTATTGCCAATTAGAAGATTTAAGTCTAAAAGTCACAATGAAAAAAAATAATGAAAAACACAATACATAACAAATCATTTAAAAAAAAGTACAATAATAAATTAGAGCACAATTCTTGAAAATGTTACTTTATTCTCTATTATGTACATGTACGCTCTATGCGGATGAATTGAAAATTCAAGTCTAAGATTCAAATTTAAAATGAACAAATTGCTATATCAGTGTACATTTAAACAAAAAATAGTACAATAATAGTTGAATGCATAAATCCGAGATCCTGTTATGACTTTTGAATTCTACCGATCCGAGAACGAGACAGGATTTTGTCTTTACCTAACAGCAGTTGAAGATACGATCGTCCACCGTGATCATTTAATGTATGTCCTGTCAGAAATTTCGTAATCAAGGTAATTTGAACAGCATGTTACGTTACCATAATTCTGTTTAAATCATGTCACAAATGCTAAAACTATAATTCATATACAAATTTGCTGTAATTTAGAAGATGATTTGTGACCTTACACCACAATAAGACCAATAAGTGGTCCTTCATAGGCAATTTAGACATGGTTATAGGCCATCTACAAAGTATGTACGCACAAAAGGGGGGGGGGGGGAGGTTCGCACCGATGTGTATGGTATGCATACAGGAGGAGGGGGGTCTCATTGTGACACGCAAAAATCATACACAGTTTTTGTGTCAGTACTGTACCCACTAATCTCTACTAGTAGTGGTCAATGACTATACCTGAGCTCGATGTTCCATAGCCTTTTAGCAAGGCTTCGTGTCTCAAGCAAGCAATGGCTGCACTCAGGGATGCCAGTGACCTGCAGGTTGAGAGCCTGAAAATGGAGTCTTGATACTTTGTTTGTGTGCAAAACGGTACAAATAAGCCTGAATTTGTAGGAGCCCAGGGCCTGAAATTCAGGCTTTTGCCTGAAAACTGGCATCCCTGCTGCACTGCATGCAGGATCCGGAACGACTGAACACATGATGGAGTCTACCCGGCGAGTGGTGAAGTCACGCGCGATCCCAAGAGATTGGGGGGGGGGGGGGGGGGGGGGGGGAGGGGTGGACCACATGCATAAAGGGGGGAGGGGGGTAAATTTCGGACCAAATATGCCTATGTACTTTTTAGATGGCCCCCATCACAGTAAATTCATTACCTTAAAAATTGTACATAATTTGTCATATTCAGACGAAGGCAAACCCTATGAAAATGAGTGACAGAGATTTGGAAAATGGCTTTAGCAGTTTTAAAACAAGGGAGAAACGGGCCACTTCAAAGATTGCCGCCCATTCAAGCACTGTAATCTGAGTAATTTTTATTTGATGAAAAAACATACTTAAACATGATTTCTGATGATCAAATTTTATAGAAGGTAGATTAAGATACCTTCATTCAGGAAATACAAACATTCTAAATCTCATATTTTTAACCAAAATTTATTTCAGCTAATAACAGAAACTACAGTTGAATCAACACTACTAGTATTATGGTGTGTCCATATTCCTCCATAATAAAAAAGATCCTCCTTTATCTAAGTTTGAAATTTTCAAGGTGATAAGGGCATTTCCACGGTAACTCGCGTTACACTTTATGGTACATTGACTACTTCAATGTGCAGTAACTCACATTATTTTATCGAACTGTAGGCTGATTTTATCACCAAGGATTAAGTAGATTTGCACTAACTAGATAACACAAAAAAGACTGACAGAGCTATATTTAGGAACCTTTGCAGAAGAATCCTGTTTGGTAACTCGCGTTACAAAAAAAAGACATGGACAAAATTCAGTAACCCCTAAAACGTGAAAAGCAACATTAAAATATTAATCCTGGTCAAATATTTTATGTGCTAATTTGACATTTGTATGTGTCCTAGGCTATGAGTTAGTATTGAACACAATTTCAAAGAATTTGGGAATAAATTGTAGGATGCAGAATTCCAGCATCACCACCGCCTGGTTGGTCGAAGCGCGCTTCACGACGATAACGGTGGTCGAACTCATTGTCACATCCGCGTCGTACATCAGATCGTCCCCCACAGAGATCGTAACCGATGTTACGCCTGACTTGATGAGCGAACCTGTGGCCGAGAGCACGATCATGACCCAGGACCAGCCCTAGTTCCACTGATCTCTAAATATTCTTGTGCAAGCCTTTACGGTTGAACGAGTAAGGGAAGTATATGTGTGATCTGCTACATTCTTTTGAGTTTTATACTATTCTAGCATATTGATATCAATGAGTTAGAACCAATGATGCTAATTACCATGGTAAATATCGCTGGTCCGTAATCGGGCCCCTGGGCCCAGGTACCATTCTTGTCCTGACGGGCGCTGAAATGGGTGCTACGTCTGCCCAGATGGTCACGATGACCAAAATCACTGTTTGACTCGACACTTGAAGTTGTCCTGACGGGGACTCCGGTTGCCGAATTCGTCACCTCATCCAGTACAATGGTTGAAACTGGCACCACGGCAGGCCCCACTGTCGAATTCAGCTCTGCCCTGGCTGGATGGAGAGCAGCTGTAATAAAAAACAAATAAATTTCATATTTATATTTTGCATTTGAGCCATTGGCATGAGGAAACTGACATTTTAACAGGAGATTGTCACTCAAATGTGTGCTTTCAAGTTTCATCTCGGACTTGGAATGGATGAACAATGACATGAAAATCTATGGGTGGGTTTGCACTATGAGTAGTACGATTTCCAGTAAATACACATTTTTCATGAGAAATTTGAGAGCATAATTACCTCAAATTAGAAATCTTATTTGACAACTTTATCCACCCTAGACCCCGACAGAATCATATATAAATTTGTATTTGTTTTGTTACATTCCCATCCTAATGTATTGTTCAGAAACCAGTACGCTTTATCGATGCACCAAACCCTCTGCGCTACCGGTCTATAAGCACCAGTATCCATTTCCATATGTGGAATGGAGAGCCAGGGAAAATCATGGATAGGCCTATAGATGTGTGCAATCTGCTGGACAGCACAAACACATTTTCAGAAATATATAACTTTTGAGGGAGATTTGTACAATATCTAGCATTGCCAGTGGGTCACGATATATGGGGCATGTACAAATAGATGTAGGGCAAGTTAACTTATGGACTAGTTTGCATGCCCATCGGGCAACTGATATTTATTTTCAACTAAACAAGACTGTAAGCAAGCTTGCTGTAAGTGTAACACTATGGCAATTCACGTTCTGGCAAATAGTGGCATACCTATTGCACAGGGCAATTTTTATATTTTGTTGTAACTTTTTTTTCTGTAAATATTTGAAAGGTGGACGGTAAACCAACTTGTTTGGAATCCTTCACAGAATGAACATGTTTTATGCCTGTACGATGTTCATGGAAAAATGGACACTTCAATAACTGTTTTCCCATCTGGCATTTGCCATAACATGTACTTACATGTATTCACGTTTTCTCTTTGGGCAAGAAAAATGTGGCATGAGCAAATGTGTCACATAAATAGACATACCTTATTTGTTATTGTCCTTTCTGCTCCAATGGAAAAGTGAAGAACTGCTCTCATGCCGTCATCAGTTCCATGATCTTGAATTAGTCCTAAATGCATACAAATGGGAACAATAATTGAATTATAAAAAGAATTCATTTTAAAAATACAAATTGGTTATCAACAAATTTAGAATTAGATACATTCTGGCAAGCTTTATAATTAAGGGCTCTGAATTTGTGCCTTTAAGTAAATGTAAACGTAGTCAAGAAAAGAATTTAAAATATTTCTAAAAGAGATGTTTGGGACGGTATCTTAAATGCATTAAACATGAAATTTCGTACTTCAAAACAGCCAAAATGAAGTTTTCTGAAGAACGCAAGATGCACGAATGTTGTTTTCTTTTGTTCACGATTCCCTGACCCCGCAGTGAGCAGATAACAAGGGTACATTCGCACAATGGAGTATTTCCCATATTTTGGAGGCGCAAGGCGCAAAGTAGCCTTGGCCCCTGGGATGGTGGGAAGACCCTGGCAGATACGGTCCGGTCGTCCATGGTAAGACATTCCTCTCTAAATGTTCATACATGTCCAGAAATCAGTAGGCTTTTTGATGTACCAAACCCCTCTGGATCTGGGCTGCTGGTCTATAAGTACCAACACCCATTTCCATTCATCCAATGTGGAATGGAGAGCCGGAGAAAATCATGGATAGGCTTACAATCTGCTGTAGCACAAATGCAGCAGAAATTTTGTTGAGAAAGATTTGCAGTTTGCACCAATTCTATCCGTGCACCAATTCTATCCGTGCCAGTGGGTCACGAAATGGTAAACCAGGTCTCGACAGTAGCACTTGCCCGGGGCAGGTACACATTGATGTAGGGCAAGTTAATTTTTCATAAAAGGACTAGTTTGCTTGCCCAATCATACCAAATCGGGCAACCGGCATGGTAACTGATGTTTCTGTTCAACTAAACGAGACTGTAATTCATTACATGTGTGAATCTCATCATCAATTTAAAACTCTCACTCAGTTATCAAATTAAATGTATGAATGTATGCTTGTTATCAGTTGCCTTTTATTTGATTTATTTGCACCAACATATTTGAAATCAGGTATAAAACCCGCAAAGTTTATTCAGCGGTTGAAACTTGAAATTAAGAAAGCGTGATGTCAAAGATGAACAATACAATGTTGCTGTCATGACGAGTTCAATTTAAAACTGTTACAGCTTAACATAGACTCAAAATACTGTATTTTCAACTGATACAGATAGTCAATTACTCACATGACATTCTAAAATTCATTGAATTTGCATTAGTTTCTGATGTGGCAAATCAGGAGGTCCTCATAACCGTCAGGCAACACAAAATCAAAAGGAAAGTCGGATTTTAGGGATCAGGAGCTCTTTTAACTACTAAAAGTAGTACAAGTATCTTGTACTAGTAACTTTTAGGCAATTATGCTGCAACTGCAAGACTATAGTATTAGGGATTTTGTGATCAAAATCTAGCAAACGCATGGGCATGATGCATGGCCCCTGGGGTTGAAATTTCGCAAATGTGATCTAGCGGAGTTGAAAAAACCGGCAAAGGAAAATGATTAAACGATTCCAGAGTAAGAAAAATGCAAATGAATTTGATGCAGTCTATTGGCCGAGTGATGCCGCTCAGTCATATATACTAGATCAAGGGCCTTGCCTTGGTGGAGGAAAGTACAGATCTAAAAATTGTCCGCGCGTGCACAAAGTATGAATCGCCAAACAAACAAAAACACTGCAATGTTTCAGATATCAAACTATACCATTTGTATTCACTTTTGTTATTGAAACGACTGTTTGATATTCCAACCACGACAGCATAAATGACTTTTATGTAAGCTGTGGCCGTTTCATTACACACAGCGCACAAGAAATGGGCCTAAATTCAGCTCATTCCCGTGTGTTGAGCGATAATAATCGGTCTATCGAAATGAACTACTGAGCTGAGCGTAGTCGTACTATTCATAGATCTACAATAACAAAAGCGAGAATCAAGTCTTCTAAAATTTAAATTTAAATTTCAAAATTTGAGTCAAATTATCGTGAAAAAAAAACAAAAAAAACAGCAAGCTACACATATTTTATGAGCAAAATGCAGATAATGATATCGTTTGTTATAAGTTTCGAGTCACATGATCAGTGCTAACTCTAGAGAAGTTAGTTCAGTGCATTCTCATTCTCGGTAAATCTAATTTCAAAGTCAGCCCTAGGCCTGTCCCTTTTCTGGCCGGGTTCTCCTCCGGCCCGGGCCCGGCCAAGTTCCCTGGCAACTACGCCTACTTGTAGCGTGCAGTGCAGTGCATGAGAAATGTGTATAGAAGAACGAGTTTGTCATAAAAGAACATCGGTACATTGGCCATCGTAAAATACAATAAAAGTAAAAGTCAGAGTATTTATACAAACCTTATGTTCGATCAGCTGGCCAAATTTGTAGTGTAATTTGGAGGCGTCATGGTCCGGGGTCATGATGTTTTGTGCGCCGTTTGTTGCATGCACAAAAGTATGCAACGTAATGTTGGATCCGGAATTAATATTGCAGGGTGATTTTTCAGACGTACGCGTCGCATGCATCCGATCCGATCCGGCATCTAATCATCCGCCATGCGATATCATTTCCTGCACCATCGTTGAAAATTACACGAGGGCGTATAGATCTATACATCCTTTTACCTAAAATATATCGCAAATTTTCCGACGTGTTTTGTTTGCCAAAGGCGTATGTCAACATACATTCTTTTGCCAGACGGATACCGAGCAGAAACCAACAAGATTTCCACAGACAGGGGCGTATGTATAGATACGCCCTTTTGCCGTACAGAATACCATTAGGTAATTCTATAGCTTGCTGAATACCGCTCCTGGAGGGCTGAGGAGCGGTAGTGATTTTTGAGCACTCAAGCTTGCATCCAGTACATTTTATCAGGGTTGGCACTTCTTATCTCTAGCCCCTTGCCGCTAATGTCTTAGCAGAGGATTAGAGGATTAGGATTGTTGACAGCAGTAATAAAGCTGATAAGAATGTGGTCGATACGGAAACAAAAATGATAAAATTGATCACCACGATGGTGGAAGACAAGCTAATGGGACAATCACGTCATGGACGATAGTTATGCAATCGGGTACAGAGGGCCCCCGATATCTCAGAAACTATAACTCGAGCTCTTCTGAAATTTGGCCCAATGAAAATTTTGACCTCAAAAACCCCAGGTAGGCAATACAAAAAAAATTGCCTATTTTCGAGATACGCCTCTTTGCCAGACGACGGCCACTCGGCTCAGAGTAGATTCTAAAATATTAAATCAGCCTTTGAATCATATTCATAACACTATATTCAGGTGTCATTTATAGTTTGATAAATTATATAGAAAATCCAGGACAGGATAACACTTTTTTCAATACAAATAATAGCAAAAATAGCAATTTTTCTGTTCACTATAATTGATCGTTTATAATCGATCATGAACCCCGATAGCAATACTGCGTTGGCCCAACGTCGGCCCACCTACAACGCGTCGGGATCGATTGCGGAACCAACCTTTACCGATCATAAATCACTAATGAATAGGTGTATCAAAGTGAATAAAGAGGGTTGTGGAAAGGGGCTTTGCACCCCAAATATTTTGTTAATAAAATTTAATTTAATTGTATTAATTTACCAATTCAACAAAATCATATAATGTACAATATTTTACAATTTCCCGTCATTTATTAAAAAGGACAGACATTGCATAATACCTGTGTTAGTCAATCAAAGTACTCTCTTAATGCGAAAGAGTGGATTCTCCGCTCTAGCTGTCGAGTGACATGCGTTTCAACTCTGAAAAGAATTGAAATCGACGCCGCCGCGTGTTGAATGCGCATTCGCGATAGTAAAGTATGAGTTACCGTTTCAACTCCGAGAGCGAGTTGAACTAACATCGAGACACAGCCACTAAGGCAGCCAATCAGTGATCATCTTTGAGGCACGTCACGCGATAAGGAAAATTTAATTCGATGCGGGAATTGTTTGCACCGCGGTACTAGCTCGCTCTTCGTCATCATTTCGGACGTCGGAGATCGAAGATTTAGGAGATCGAAATCACATTCAGACGGTTCTATAATAAAGGAGAACTCAGTGAGGACTTCCGCAAAACACTTGAAGGTGAGTTTTATCATGATTTAAGTTTATAGACAAATCAATCTTTCACGTTCGGCTTTCATAAATACGCCAATTTGCAATCACAACGCAAACGTTACGGCACCAATGTAAGTGCGCGCGTGTGTGTCTGTGTGTTTGTACACGGGTGTGACTTGTCAAAAAGGTTGGTCAAGCGATTAAATAGTTGAAACATAATTTCCCTTGCAACATGTTCAGGTAATTAGTATACTGAAATATTTTCTAAGTTCTAAAGATTATAGATGAACAGAAGAATCGGGTGAAAACTGACTCATCTTGCAAATTATCCTCAATATCTTACTGGTGGTTCGGGGTGGTTTCTTTTCAATATTATAGACAGTGATACTAGCGTAGTGCGCGTAGTGGAAATACCAAACCGGCTCGTTTTATTGCTGAATATATCCAAATATTCTAAAGACTTCATCACTTATTCACATATCAACTTCACTATATAATTTAATATTTCCTTGGCTTTCATATCAGCCATATTTCCAAGCACATAACCCATTCCTTGAGTTATAATTTAATCAAAATCCACAACTAGCAAACACAATTACCACTAAACGCGCGCGCGCGCCGATCACTCACAGTCAAAGAGTCCGTTTCAAGTAAATTCATGCACAAATTCCTTACAAAATCACTTATTTGTAGCTCATCTATAATACATAATACATCAATTCATATATCAAGCCTTCTTAACAATTCAATTATCTATCACATATGCTATCATTTATCTCATTTAAATAACAGAATACTACAAATAAAGGTTATTTATAATCAATTACTGGCTCCGGAAGATGCTCATAATTATGCAAATGAGCTTAATGCGTAATTTGCATATCATGTGTTTTGGAGTCGCTAAAAGTGGAACTACGGTAATAAACATGCTAAGTTCTAACCTTTGAAAGCAAAGTATCGCTTATGAACTAGTCACATACTTTTTAACAAATATCAATCTTAACTATCCGGTATATAACATTGTCATATCATTTGACAATAAAGAGGAATTTAAGAAACACTTTCAGAAAGCTTTGTAACAAACGTTTATAATGTTATGCGTACGCAAATATCTGTGTTGTGCGCGCGTCGTACGCGTACAACGCAGCGCTATGTAAATCAACTGCACTGTCGTTCTAAATGCAATACAAGTACATCAACAACAACAATACGACACTCATTATGCAATATCATCACACGAATCATATCGAATCAGTAGCACTGTCAAATTGTCAACACTAATCTATAACTTTACCTGGTTTGTGAATTAATCCATTCTTGTTAATCTTCCGTTTCGAGCCAAAGTTTTTAATAGTTCACAATCAAAATATTTAATAATGTAAGTGTTGCTAGTCTTAATTACAGACTTATCAAATATATATACGCGCCACGGCGCGTATAATTATTAATTAAATACCTTGGGTACCTTATTCCATTTCTTAAATGTGTATTTCTAAGGTAAATGTTCCTCTCAAATATGTTTAGGCCTTACAGTTACAGTGTATGACTCCACCGTTTTGATGCAAAATTATGTGTGGCTTTCATCTTCAGATATCCAACAACACAACAAATGGACTGGAGGTTTTGGCAGTGGCAATTTTAAACGGATTCCACATGTAGAAGACGAAACTCCACGGAATTTTCAGGGCCTTGTAAGTTTCATTTATTCTTAATGAGATGTGTGTGTTTATGATCAAACTAATTCATTAAGGCAAGTCTACATACATTTAGAGTCTATTCCGGAGGCCAAGGAATGAAATGTTGCTTTCAATAATAATAATAATGAGGAATGACTCAATGAGTCCTGGAAACCAGGATTTTCCATTTTTTTGGGGGTGTGTTTCTGTGTTTTTGTGTGTGTTTTTTGTTTTGTTTTTGTTTTTTTTTTTTTTTTTTTTTTTTTTTGTTGTTGTTGTTATTGTTGACTTGTTGTTGTTGTTGTTGTTGGGGGGGGGGGGGGGGGGAGGGAGGTGTAACATTACAAGAACGGGACTGAGACGACTTTGATCTGTTAGGTAAACTGTCCCTTTTGGAGGTCTGCATTTGTGACGTAGTGACGTAGCGTGGACGGACTGATTGGGGTGTGGGGGGGGGGGGGGGCACACCTTATGTATTTCTTTGTTTTTTTTCAAAAAATGTCCCCTTATGTTTTCTATTGTTTGTTCAGAATTATTGGGGGGGGGGGGGGGCACGTGCCCCCCCCCCCCCCCCCTCGTGCCCCCCTGTAGCTACGCCACTGTCTGTCAGTCACCATACATTTTTAATGGTTGTACAAATGATTTTTTTTTCTCATATTTTCATTTGATTGCAGATTTGATTGTTGAAATATCACCCACCGACACACACTGCATCCCAGATGAACGACAGCTGGGATCAAAGGGATACACGATGACAAACCAAGCTGTACCATGAACGTAAACAGTGTGCCAGCCTAGAAAGGCAACCGCGCAGATAAACTAGACATGAACGAAGACGAGCGATACAAGTGCGAAGACGACAGAGACAACCATCAAGACGAGCAAAGACGAGCTAAGCAGCCGCAAAGACCAGCGAGACAAGTGCGAAGATGACAGAGACGACCAGCAAGACGACCACGAAGACAAGCGAAGATGGCAAGACGACCACGAAGACGAGTGAAACAGTCGCAAAGATGAGCGAGACAAGTGCAAAGACTACAGAGACGACCAGCAAGATGAGCAAACCGACCAAGAATACGAGCGAAGCAGCCGCAAAGACGAGCTAGACAAGTGCCTAGATGACAGAGACGACCAGCAAGACGATCGAGACGACCACGAAGACGAGCAAAGACAAGCACGAAGACGAGCGAAGCAGCCGCAAAGACGAGCGAGACAACCGCAAAGAAAACGAGTGACTCGAAGACCAGCGAAGCAACCGTGAATGCGGCTTCGACAATAACCTTAACGAAGCCAACTTCAGTGAACGAACACCAGCTTTCAGAGTCCGTGCAGAGCTGACACTTATCGCTAGCCCAACGATCACGGCATTCGCGACACAGGCCACAACCCGGAGGATATGCGATTGTGATATGGAATGTGAACGTTGAAGTGCATGGTTTGGTTGAATTTTTGTATATAAACTTGAAATGACTTTTCAAAAGGAAGAAGTTTTGTCACCTTCCTTGCTCATGAATCCATTTAAATACATAGGCCTACAAGAACATGCCTGTAGTCACCAACCTTCTACAATGGCCACTTGTTTGACTGTGTACTACTGTAAGTCTGTAGCTCAAGACATTGCTGCCCCCGAAGCCAGAATCAATCCAATTTTGATACAGATCTCCCTATGTAAGGGGCCAGATTAAATCCAGGAAACATGAACATGTCCCTATTTAAAGGGTCTATGATATTAAAATGTCCTGAATATAGATCAATTATCTGCCAACTGTTTCTTACCTTATTAGCAAGGTGGTGTGATAAATTGTTAGGTATAATGCATGAAGAACAATTGTTTTTTTTTTTAATCGAATTAACTTCCTATGTCAAGAAAAAAGACTTCTTAAGATTGGGATGAACATTGCTTAGGCTAAAACGTGATGTTTAGGACTTGGGCCCACTGTTTTATGAAAGGCTGTATCATACAGTGTATGATTATGTTGTTGTATTTAAGTATTATTGTAATTGTTTTAATGGTAACTTACAAGTTTAAATTTTTTGTTTGCTTCTCCAAAATTGTATACTATCCTGTTAAATTATTGCCTAACGGTTGTTCCCCAAAATGTATTCCTATTGGATGTATTTATGCATTTTAGATCTGTTTCTGAAAAGATTATTATGAAACAAGGTCCACACTGTCTCTAAAATTGTGTGCCATTTCACATAGCTGTTCATTATCTCACATATTGATAAAAGGGCCCTGTAAAGTAAACCAAAACTGAATTATTCCTTTAAATGTATTGTGATAATGTTACAATGTATATCCAACTGTTCTTGAAACTTGTGATGAACATTGTATTACTGGTGACCGATTATATTACTGAAATGGCAAGCAGCCCTTTAATTGTCCTAATTCCTTAGCAGAACTAGAGGGTTGATTGTGAAACGAAACAAAATAATATCTCTGCATGTGCAAAACGGTTTAACTGGTCACCAGTAGTCTTTGTCTTTTTAGACTAACCAATATTGAAATCATCTTGTTCTGAAACATGATATTACTAAGGTAATTAGATTTCCCAAGTTGTGTTGTATTGCAAATATCTCTTCACACATTGCTGTTTTGCATGAACTTGTAGATTGTTTGATGCTTGTGTGTTTTTATATTTATGTACAATGTGTATTTTAATGTTTATATTTCAAATTGAATTAAAAGGAAATTAAAATTTCTTTAATCAGGAAAGTTAATATGTCTTAGAAAGTTTAGAATTGAAGTAGAAGAGTGAATACAGTGGAACCTCGTTACAAAGAGCTCTGATAAAACAAACCATTTATAACAAAGTCATTTTGCTTGTCCCAGCCGTTGTTAAAAAAAAAAATGTGTAACCCTTTGTTTTATAACAAGGTGATTGTCATAATCGTAAGGATCTTTTTGTAAAGAGGTTTCACTGTAGCATAATGTTGTGTACCCCATAAAAAACAATGTATGCCCAATGGGCAGTGGTTCACCTTTTGTTTTCACTAAAACATGAGGGCAAGGCAAATCATTATATTCTGTTGCTAGTACATTGTTTGTGTATGTTATTTTTCGAGGGGAAAAAAGATACAATCAATTACCTTGTTAATACCCTAAAATAGTTGTGCAAATTATTGTTTTGATTTCCTTTGGGGCTCATTCCAGCAAAATGTGAACCATCACACAGCATGTGTGCACGATACATTGTTCCATCGAACACAACAATTTATTTCCATTATATTTTGTTTCACAAACTGCATTTTTATCAATGTAAGAATTAGTGTATGCGTATATGGGAAATTATGTGTGTTTATGTGCGTATATTTGTTAACAATTGGGCATGTGGATGAATTATCCAAACCCCAAATTGATAGATTTTGTAATCACCCAATCCAGCTTGAATGATTTCCACTCCAGAATGAGAGTGAAAACAACATTAACTCTGCATTAGGAGTGGATTCCACTCCAAACGAAGTGGTCACTAATATGGCTCCCTAAGGAGTGAACAAGGGAGTGGATCTTAACTCCCTTAAAGAGTGGATAATTTTCACTCGAGTTTGGAGTGAAAAGGGGGTCAACTCTGGGTTAGGAGTGGATTCCACTCCAAACGAAGTGGTCACTAATATGGCTCCCTAGGGGGTGAACAATGGAGTGGATCTCAACTCCTTAAAGAGTGGAAAATTTCCACTCTAGTTTGGAGTGAAAAGGGGGTCAACTCTGGGTTAGAGTGGATTGCACTCCAAACGAAGTGGTCACTAATATGGCTCCCTAAGGAGTGGACAAAAGAGTGGATTTCCACTCCAATACATTAAGAGAGTACAATCCACTTCATCAATGGTGTTTTCATTAAAAGGATAGTTGAGTTTTGGTAAAGAGAGTTCAGCTTTGGTTAACCTGAGTTTTAGTAACTAAACCTGCATCAATACATTACAAACTAACATTTATAACTTACTCCACCATGCTCGAAATTAGGAATAACACAACAAATTACAAATGACTAAGTAAAAAGCATGTTCCCATTAAAATAGAGACGTTAAAACTCAAGAGGACGCTCTTTAAAAACCTATTGGTTTTAACCATTACAAATAAAATGTTGTGCATGTCATGATCTGTTGAAATAGTGATTACATAGAGAGATAATCATCAATTATTTATAAACATCTTTAATAGTACGTTTTTAAAAAGAAGAAGCAATTTTTTAATTTGTTAGCGGCCGGTTCAAAGTTATATTTTGTGTTCCCTACAATTATTAAAATATTATGTTTATGGATATCTCGGGCATTTCTGAACCAATTTTGATCAAATTAAGTTCATTCTGTCATTACAATTGTATGCTCTTTCAAATTTGACACTCCGTTTTTTATTATCTCACATAAATATTGTGTGTAGCGCCCTCTATACCAAATCTCAACTCACTATCCCTTAATACGAATCTTTGATACTAAAACAATATTTTGTCGGTAACGATTTCTAAAAAGCATGAATTTGGCCGAATATATTTTCTTTACACCTATATGAAATGCGTCAATATTGTACCTCATTACAATATGTAAATCCTATTACTATGTGTAAATCCTCTCTAAAAAGTGCGAAACCGGCTCGAATCATCTGCAAACAAACAATCCCAAATGGAAATAATAAAGTATAGGTTTGGAAATTGTTTATATAAATGAGGAAAAACGCTGGTTCCGCTACAGATCATTTTGAAACTTCACATGTAATCGGTAATCGAGAAGAAAAAAACATCATAAGTTATAGTGATATCGGATAAATACCCCTTGACCACGGGCACCGAGTGGGATGTGTACAAAGTCTATGCGAATTTCATGAACTTGTAGGGAAAAGTGTTGTTAGTCCTTTGCGAAATCTAAGAAGATTTTGTGTCTAACACTTCCATCATTTTTGTCACTGATCCGTACACAGTTGATGAATTAAATTGATCAATGCTATACACTTCGCAGTAATCAGCCTGCTCTAAAACCATACTGGTGTAGTGGTGTTCATAATATAATAACATAACTTGAACCGTGAACATTTGTAGACGTGGTGTTGCAAAATTTTCGCGTTCTCGTTTGTCCTTAATTAAGCAAGACAATTATCCAATATTGCTGTGCTCTACCAATTTACCCTGTAGGAGTGGAACGTGTATGTAAATGTACTTAATTGTATATCGTGGACTGCGCCCTATCGACCAGAATGCCTTGCTCCCAAGGGATAAGAAAGTGCACTTGTGGATTGATTGCATGTGAGTGTGTCCGATGACCCCCCGATGACCAGGGTAATAATATAATTATTAGGCGCTATATAAATCGAAACATTATTATTATTTTATTTTTTATTTTTATTAGATAATTTCATCAAACGATTATTTGGCTGCACATTCGTGTATGCTACCCCACTAACAATTGAACGTTTTCTGAACGTTCTAAACAGGTTCAAAGTTTTTTTTTTTTGGCCGTTATGTGAAAACGTTTTTAAAACGTGTATTTGTGGAAGGTTGAAAACGTTTTTAGAACATTCCAAATGGACGTTTTTAAAACGTTGTTTAAACGTTAGAAAAAAAAACAATATAAACACTTTTCATGTATTTGCTTTCAAGTGCAAGGACCAGCAGAAAACCTGTCAGACGCTGGAGACGTTTTAAGAACGTTTTTAAACGTTGATTAAAGGCGAAGACCTACGTACGTGACCTAATAAAAACGTTTTGTAAACGTTTTTTAAACGTTTTGTGTTTGCTGGGTAGTGCCCGTAATTAATGTATTAGGGTGTATATTCACGAAAGCTTATGCGTATGCACTTATTCGGAATTTGAGAGACCGATTCCAACGAGTACACGGCAATTGAATTTAAATGATTTCGATTCAAAAGTGTCAAATTGAGCGGGAAAATGTTATGATTAATAAGAAGTATTCATCATTTGTATCATAACTGTTACTATCAGTTCATCGTTGGCCAAATCTCATTCAACCAACCAATAACGAAACTACGTAGTAGGCGAAACGTTGGCCTAACGTTGGCTTGCCTACCGTCGAAATGTGATTGTTTTGTAAAACGTTGGTCTGACGTCAATTAGCCAACCAATTTCCAACGCCACTCATTGACCAAATGTTGTAGTAGGCCAAACGGTGGCCCAACGTTGGCTTGCCTACTGTCGAAATGTGGTTGTTTGTCAAATGTTGATTTGACGTCAACTAGCCAACCACTATCCAACGCCGCTCATTGACCGAATAGTGTGGTAGGCAAAACGTTGGCCTAACGCTGGCTTGCCTATACCGTCGAAATGTGGTTGTTTGTTAAAGGTTGGTTTGACGTCAACTAGCCAACAAATATCCAACGTCGCTCATTGACCGAATGTTGTAGTAGGCGAAACGTTGGCCTAACGTTGGCTTGCCCACCGTCGAAATGTGGTTGTTTGTTAAAGGTTGGTTTGACGTCAGCTAGCCAACCAATATCCAACGTCGCTCATTGACCGAATTTTGTAGTAGGCGAAACGTTGGCCTAACGTTGGCTTGCCAACCGTCGAAATGTGGTTGCTTGTCAAATGTTGGTTTGACGTCAACTAGCCAACCAATATCCAACGCCGCTCATTGACCAAATGTTGTAGTAGGCGAAACGTTGGCTTGCCCACCGTCGAAATGTGGTTGTTGTTAAAGGTTGGTTTTACGTCAGCTAGCCAACCAATATTCAACGTCGCTCATTGACCGAATGTTGTAGTAGGCGAAACGTTGGCATAACGTTGGCTTGCCTACCGTCGACATCTGGTTGCTTGTCAAATGTTGGTTTGACGTCAACTAGCTAACCAATATCCAACGCCGCTCATTGACCGAATGTTGTAGTAGGCGAAACGTTGGCCTAAAGTTGGCTTGCCTTCTGTCGAAATGTGGTTGTTTGTCAAACGTTGGTTTGACGTCAACTAGCCAACCAATATCCAACGCCACTCATTGACCGAATGTTGTAGTCGTCGAAACGTTGGGCCAACGTTGACTATCCTACCGTCGAAATGTGGTTGTGTATTAAACGTTGGTCTGACGTTAATAAGCCAACCAATATCCATCGCAAGTCATTCATTGACCGAGTGTTGAGTAGGCGAAACGTTGGCCTATCGTTGGCTTGCCTACCGTCCAAATGTGATTGTTTGTGAAATGTTGGTTTGACGTCAGCTAGCCAACCAATATCGAACGCCATTCATTGACGTAATTACGTAGTAGGCGAAACGTTGACTTAACGTTGGCTTGTCTATTGTCGAAATGTGGTTGTATATCAAACGTTGGTCTGACGTCAACTAGCCAACCAATATCCAACGCCACGCATTGGCCGAATGTTGTAGTAGGCGAAATGTTGGCCCAACGTTGGCTTGCCTACCGTCGTAATGTGGTTGTTTGTCAAACGTTGGTTTGACGTCAACTAGCCAACCAATATCCAACGCCACTCATTGACCGAATGTTGTAGTCGTCGAAACGTTGGCCCAACGTTGACTATCCTACCGTCGAAATGTGGTTGTGTATTAAACGTTGGTCTGACGTTAATAAGCCAACCAATATCCATCGCAAGTCATTGACACAATGTCGTAGTAGGGAAAACGTTAGTATAACGTTGGCTTGCCTGCCGTCGAAATTTGGTTGTTTGCCAAACGTTGGTACGACGTCAACTAGCCAACCAATATCCAACGCCACTCATCGACACAATCTCGTAGTAGGCAAAACGTTGGCCCAACGTTTGCTTTTCGACCATAGAAATATGATTGTTTGTCCAACTATCACCCAACGTTGTTTCAACGTACATTTGCCAATCAGTTTGCCAACAGTCAACAGACAACGTTGGCTTAACGTTGTTTTAACGTCAGCTCGCCGACTGCAAAAATGTGGTTGTAAATTTACCTGAGGCCAACGTTGGCTTAACGTTGTTTTGCCAACCGCGACGGTGTCGACTATAGACTACGTTGGGCCAACGCAGCATTGTTATCTGGGATACTAATTTATGCAAATTTATTCAAAATCACCAAAAAAAAAATCTTCATTTCTCAACTGATTTTTATTTGGTTTGCTTTATCTGTTACAACTAAGCTTGGCACACTAAACTTCTACACATAATTTTGAGATTTTGCTCCATTAATTAATTATTGCAATTTATGCAAATTTATTTCAAAAATATAAATTGGTTCTTCTTCCTCATTTCTTGACTATTTTTCATTCTGTTTGTTTTATCCAATAGGGCTAAGTATCGTAAGATAGGGCTAGGAGGGGGATTTAAAACTTCTACACAGAATCGGGGAATTCATTATCTATGGTAATTTATGCAAATGTATTCGAAATCACCAAATAATACTTCTTCTCCTTCATTTTCTAGACCCATTTTGATTTGGTGTGCTTTATCTGGTAGAGCTTGGTACACTGAACTTGTACACAGAATTTGAAAAATAACTTGAACAGGCCCCTACCCGGGGGCCGCATATTTTGTTTACACTGCAGTTCTGTCCTTTTCGCCCAAAGCACGCTGGTATGCCAAGACTAGCGCCTGTTGTATGCAATACAATTTATATGCATTGATTTGTGTGACTCTGCGATATAGTCATACATGTAGCTAAGACAGGTCCAAGGGCGAGAGTGACCATTAATTAATGGCCGATCTTGAAGCCGACTACGACCACGATGTTGAAACTAGGAATGTTCATCTAGGCGTAGATGCAATGCACTCACAGTCATTATGGTGTGTGAAAATACGATTTAATTGAGAAAATGGCTAGTATCGCTTACAGCAGACGCTGTCCCATGCAGTAGGCGGTAGTCTTAGCTTACCAGCGCGTTTTGGGCACGATTTGGGTGAAAAGGACGAAACTGCAGTGTAAAAAAAATATGCGCTACCCGGGGGGGGGGGGGGGGGGGGGGGTGCCGCACGGAACTCTAAAATGGGGATCTGAAGAGCTAACTACAAGCACAAAATATATGGTCTTTGGAGCTACAAAATCCCCGAAACGGGAGTTAAGGGGTCTAAGGAGCAGACTAAAACTACAAAATACATAGACTTGGAGATTAAAAAATACCTACGGGAACCTTCAAAAAGGCTCAAGTGGTGGTCTAAGGACTCAGGAGCCGAACTAGAAGAAGAATAATGGATTTGGCGCTACTCAATTACAAAGCCAAGTCATTCCGGCGGTCTATGGAGCAGAAATTTTGGACAATCGGGTATCTTTAGAGCACAACTACCCATTGATTTTAAGTGTCATTCGGTTCAAAAATGTTTTTGTCTCTAACCTTTTTTTTAATGTTCATAATTGTACAGATTTAATAGGACGCTAAGAGTGGTGAAGGGCAAGTGCGAGATCGAGACTTGTTGGAGACCAGTGAGGAGTACAGACAGCTGCATTGAAAGATTAGAAGAGTCACGACAAGCGTCAAGCTCTCCTTCCGGTGAAGAATGCATCTTCACAGCATTGATTTGTTTGAGAACTCTTGAACAAAGTACTGTGGTAAGTGCTACTATTTTCATTAAACTTATTTTATATAAGACAGTTATGTGGTAACTTTTTGAAATTTTCCTTGCAAAATGTGGACAGGATATGAAAGGTAAATGCCAGTATTGTAATGATGTTTAGCCCTATTTTTAAATTCTTATTCAACAATATTGATCAATATAGTTGTTTGGGGCTACTTTTCATCCCGGGAGGGGGGGGGGGGGGCACTCATGTATAATGTCAGACGGGTATGTGCCGCTTAAAAGACCCCCTTTTTCACACCCGATCGCTGTTCTAAAGATACCGTTTTTGATCGTTTCTGTAGCTATTTGGAATCTCAAAGTCTATATATTTTGCCATTTTGGTCTGCTCCTAAGACCCCCTAACTATCGTTTCAGGCTTTTTGTTGCTCTAATGACCCTATATTTTGTGCTTGTAGTTTACTCTTCAGACCCCCATTTCAGGGTTCCGTGAGGAACACCCCCGTCAAAAATAAATCGAGTGCCCCCGCAGGCTTTTCCCCTTTAACCCTAAACAAATTTTTTTTTTTTTTTTTTGGGGGGGGGGGGGGGGTGGAATCTACTTGACGTTATTGGTGATAATTATGGAACACAAACAGTTATCACAACACAATTTCAGTTTTGAGATTGAATTTGCGATGACCAGGTGTACGGTTCTGAAGTCACATGAACTTTTGTAAGTGAATGTTGGCCAGAATATCTCAAAAGTTTGGGATTAAGTACAAAACATATAGGATTATGATTCTCATGGCTGTTGATTTGTTTTGCCTCATTTATTTATCCTCATGTATTTATCCTATTGTTGCATTCATCCCTTTTCTTTATAGACGGTCAGAAAATTGCCATCAGACTGTAAACACCGCTGACCCAGAATTCTAAAAAGGACTACAACAACATTCACCCCGATGACACTGTGGAGTGTACGATGTGCGTAACCCAAATTCCCTGGTGTTTCTTCACTTTGTGTCCATCTTCAAGCGTCCAGGTATATTCACTAGTTATGAACTACATACAGGGTGACTAAATTAAAAATGCATCTTGACTTTGGTTGATCTATAATAATGAATACATCACATATCTGGTGACTATTTGATGTACATTGTTATCATAGACTTTATATCATTTTTTTAGAGTCGTGTAGAGCCTAGCTGTGTTCATTTTTTGATGACTTTTTTCTACCTGCTAAGCTTCACCCCTAAACAAAAAACTAGCCAACTGCTATTGACTTCTGTGATATCTTAATACCATCCAACCATCAGTCAGCTAGATGAACAAAATACATCAATGGGTATGTCAACTGACCAACTTTATACAATACCCACTCACCATGAAAAGGAGGGTTTCAATGAAAAGATCCTTGATGCTAATGCTATAAAGTACTTAGTAGGTGAGAACATTATATTTTGTTTATGTTCATCTAGCTGATCGATGGTTGAATTGCATTGTGATGTTAGATAAGTCAATGGAGAAGTTTTTAGGGGTGGATCATAGCAGGAAGAACAAAAATGATAGAAAAAAATCATATAAAAATATGACAAAAATGTACATCAAATAGTCTGCAGATATGTTTGATGTTTTCATTATTATAGATCAACCAAAATCAACATGCGTTTTTAATGTAGTCACACTTTAAGATACGACAGTTAATTTACGATGTTTCAAAATATGCATTACTTGTGGGATTTTTTTTTTGTGAACATTGAATTTAATTAGTTTGTAATCCAACGATACTCCCATTGGAATAGATTTTTTTTAATGACTCAAATGTTATTGTTACAGACTGAATAGCAATAATCATGATTCAGTGATGCCTAAGGGGATTGCCAGGCAAATAACATAAAATAAAAATCAATAATAAATAAATAAACAAAATAAAAAAATAATAAATAAAAAAACAGATAAATAAATAATAATAATAATAATGAATAAATGAATACAAATAAAGAAACCAATTAAATAAATAAATTAAAAAGAAGAAAAAAAATTAAAGGAGAAAATCAAAGAAAATCCATACATATGACGATATTCATATCTACAGAAAGCATTATAAGCCATAGAATGAGCTTGAATGACATTCAAACAATATAACGCTTCCGTAAAAGCGAAATTAGGGTGACAACATCACCCTATTTCCAGGGACAAATTCGCTCAATCGCTACACGAAACGGCCTTTAGCTGTGACGTAAGAACCGGGCTTGAACCCAGGCGGCTGACGCGGTTGTAGGTAGTAAGCATGTATAACATACCAGGCTGGAAGACAAGCTTCAACTTAAATGTGCTATTTTTTCCCTTACCAAGAATATAATTATAATACAACATTGTTTGTAATTTGCTTCTCATTTATATTTTCATCATGATATTCCAGCAAATGTATTGTTTGTGACAAAAATAGTTGAAAAAAGGTGAAAAAAGAAGGGGAAACTATACGACTAAAGTCGTGCAGTAGGCCTGCACATATTTGGGAGCAGGCGATTTTTTTTTACCAACATGTAGTTTCACTTTGACATATCAGACGGAGAATTTACCACTTCCATTATGGAAACAAACACTTAATAATCATTATGAATCAAATGAAATTAAAAAAACACGAAGAATAGTTATTACTTTAGTCGATCTATCATGGCTAGTTTCATGGTTTAGCTTGAAAAGTCGAGTGAATTGGATTCGCGATCTCCTGTGTTGTTACGATTCATCCGCGATTTCTCTGAACATTGGCAGCCGCATTACCTATACAGCTGATAGCGCTGGCGGATTTACATTTCCTGCGCGCGCATCAAAACTAACGTAACTCCAGTGCACGTGCTAGCTAGCTTGCTCCGATCGATCCTGCGTGCATGATACGAACTGCAATACTGGTATATGATATTTATATATATGAAATTCTACATCCATGTTGAACTGTCAGATGTAATTCTAGAGAGAGATCGTGATCGTGTGGACTGTAGAAAGCTTCGAATATATAGCGCATACGCCGGAACTACTTTTAGTTCAATAACATATACACAATATGCATAGTATACGGCCTGGTATACGATCGTGCGCTTGCATGTATTTATCGATGGACGAAACTTTTACGAAACGAAACAAAACCAAAACAAAACGGTGAGAAAAACACTATTCTATGTAATTATACCAGTTATTGACATATTGAAATGGATAAGAAATTGTTATAACAAAGGCAATTCTAGCTCGGAACATGATCCTACTAGGTAATTTTGTTTTGAAATACTGCTATAATAGATTTGTTTTTTATACTATCTCCGTGTACATGAACAACAATTCGGCAAAATGGTGAGTTGTAAACAATTATTTTACGGAGATTGACACTTTTTCAATGCCAATAATGACATGAATATTGACATTAGGATATGTTTCAGGACATGAGAGGACAACTATGTGTCAGATATTGATTATTCAGGCACTATTCAATCGTTTTGAGAGAGTAGAACTGCGTCCACTCTATGAACATATGCGTGTAGATCGCCGTTCTAGCTAGAGCTGTGGAGCGCAAAGCCCGGCTCTTACGTCACGCACAGAGCCACTTTGCTGTGCCAATTTCATGTTAAAGGGGAGGGTCAATTCACAAAAATTTTATTTTCATAAAACATGAAACTGAACACTTTCATGACATGTTAACTTCAAAAATTGCTTTAATAACTCATTCTATCATAACATAAACCATAATAACTTGATTCTATTCCCTTTGAATTTCTACTTTAAAGGAGAAAATCAAAGAAAACCCCTAAATATGACGATATTCATATCTACAGAAAGCTTATAAGCCATATAATGAGCTTGACTGACATTCAAACAATATAACACGTCCATAAAAGCGAAATTAGGGTGAAAACATCACCCTATTCCCAGGGACAAATTCGCTCAATCGCTACACGAAACGGCCTTTAGCTGTGACGTAAGAACCGGGCTTGAAGCCCAGGCGGCTGCCGCGGTTGTATGTAGATAAGCGTATAACATACCAGGCTGGAAAGACAAGCTTCAACTTATGTGCTATTTTTCCCTTACCAAGAATAAATTATAATACTACATTGTTTGTAATTTGCTTCTCATTTATATTTTCATCATGATATTCAGATAACAATGCTACGTTGGCCCATCGTTGGCCCAATGTAGGCGGTCATGTTGGGCCAACGTCAAAACGTGACGTCTAGCCCACGTCATTCTTGCCGCTGGGCCCTCGTTGGCCCAACCCCCATACGCCAACGTCAATTGCCAATGTTGAGCCAACGTTTGCCCAACCATTTTTTTGCTATTTCTGACGTCAAGCCAACATTGAGCCGACTAAACCCCAACGTTAATACGACTATATAAGTCAATGTCGGGCCAACGTTAAAACGTGACGTTTGGCCCACGTCGTTCTTGCCGCTGGGCCCTCGTTGGCCCAACCCCCATAAGCTAACGTCTTGCTACGATGTTGCGCCAACGTTTGCCCAACCTTTTATTAAATAAATAAATAAAATAAATAAATTAAAAAGAAGAAAAAAAATTAAAGGAGAAAATCAAAGAAAATCCATACATATGACGATATTCATATCTACAGAAAGCATATAAGCCATAGAATGAGCTTGAATGACATTCAAACAATATAACGCTTCCGTTAAAGCTAAATTAGGGTGACAACATCACCCTATTTCCAGGGACAAATTCGCTCAATCGCTACACGAAACGGCCTTTAGCTGTGACGTAAGAACCGGGCTTGAACCCAGGCGGCTGACGCGGTTGTAGGTAGTAAGCATGTATAACATACCAGGCTGGAAGACAAGCTTCAACTTAAATGTGCTATTTTTTCCCTTACCAAGAATATAATTATAATACAACATTGTTTGTAATTTGCTTCTCATTTATATTTTCATCATGATATTCCAGCAAATGTATTGTTTGTGACAAAAATAGTTGAAAAAAGGTGAAAAAAGAAGGGGAAACTATACGACTAAAGTCGTGCAGTAGGCCTGCACATATTTGGGAGCAGGCGATTTTTTTTACCAACATGTAGTTTCACTTTGACATATCAGACGGAGAATTTACCACTTCCATTATGGAAACAAACACTTAATAATCATTATGAATCAAATGAAATTAAAAAAACACGAAGAATAGTTATTACTTTAGTCGATCTATCATGGCTAGTTTCATGGTTTAGCTTGAAAAGTCGAGTGAATTGGATTCGCGATCTCCTGTGTTGTTACGATTCATCCGCGATTTCTCTGAACATTGGCAGCCGCATTACCTATACAGCTGATAGCGCTGGCGGATTTACATTTCCTGCGTGCGCATCAAAACTAACGTAACTCCAGTGCACGTGCTAGCTAGCTTGCTCCGATCGATCCTGCGTGCATGATACGAACTGCAATACTGGTATATGATATTTATATATATGAAATTCTACATCCATGTTGAACTGTCAGATGTAATTCTAGAGAGAGATCGTGATCGTGTGGACTGTAGAAAGCTTCGAATATAGCGCATACGCCGGAACTACTTTTAGTTCAATAACATATACACAATATGCATAGTATACGGCCTGGTATACGATCGTGCGCTTGCATGTATTTATCGATGGACGAAACTTTTACGAAACGAAACAAAACCAAAACAAAACGGTGAGAAAAACACTATTCTATGTAATTATACCAGTTATTGACATATTGAAATGGATAAGAAATTGTTATAACAAAGGCAATTCTAGCTCGGAACATGATCCTACTAGGTAATTTTGTTTTGAAATACTGCTATAATAGATTTGTTTTTTATACTATCTCCGTGTACATGAACAACAATTCGGCAAAATGGTGAGTTGTAAACAATTATTTTACGGAGATTGACACTTTTTCAATGCCAATAATGACATGAATATTGACATTAGGATATGTTTCAGGACATGAGAGGACAACTATGTGTCAGATATTGATTATTCAGGCACTATTCAATCGTTTTGAGAGAGTAGAACTGCGTCCACTCTATGAACATATGCGTGTAGATCGCCGTTCTAGCTAGAGCTGTGGAGCGCAAAGCCCGGCTCTTACGTCACGCACAGAGCCACTTTGCTGTGCCAATTTCATGTTAAAGGGGAGGGTCAATTCACAAAAATTTTATTTTCATAAAACATGAAACTGAACACTTTCATGACATGTTAACTTCAAAAATTGCTTTAATAACTCATTCTATCATAACATAAACCATAATAACTTGATTCTATTCCCTTTGAATTTCTACTTTAAAGGAGAAAATCAAAGAAAACCCCTAAATATGACGATATTCATATCTACAGAAAGCTTATAAGCCATATAATGAGCTTGACTGACATTCAAACAATATAACACGTCCATAAAAGCGAAATTAGGGTGAAAACATCACCCTATTCCCAGGGACAAATTCGCTCAATCGCTACACGAAACGGCCTTTAGCTGTGACGTAAGACCCGGGCTTGAAGCCCAGGCGGCTGCCGCGGTTGTATGTAGATAAGCGTATAACATACCAGGCTGGAAAGACAAGCTTCAACTTATGTGCTATTTTTCCCTTACCAAGAATTAATTATAATACTACATTGTTTGTAATTTGCTTCTCATTTATATTTTCATCATGATATTCAGATAACAATGCTACGTTGGCCCATCGTTGGCCCAATGTAGGCGGTCATGTTGGGCCAACGTCAAAACGTGACGTCTAGCCCACGTCATTCTTGCCGCTGGGCCCTCGTTGGCCCAACCCCCATACGCCAACGTCAATTGCCAATGTTGAGCCAACGTTTGCCCAACCATTTTTTTGCTATTTCTGACGTCAAGCCAACATTGAGCCGACTAAACCCCAACGTTAATACGACTATATAAGTCAATGTCGGGCCAACGTTAAAACGTGACGTTTGGCCCACGTCGTTCTTGCCGCTGGGCCCTCGTTGGCCCAACCCCCATAAGCTAACGTCTTGCTACGATGTTGCGCCAACGTTTGCCCAACCTTTTATTTGGCTATTTCTGACGTCAAGCCAACATTGAGCCGACTAAACCCCAACGTTAATACGACTTCGGGCCAACCTTGAGCCAACCATGAGCCAACCTTGAGCCAACCATTACAACAAAAAAAATGATTGATAAGTTTGCATGGTGTTACAAAGTCTACCATACCGTCACGCAAACATTTCATACTTATCCTACACCTAATCCTAATCCTATTCCTATCATCCTATCCGATCCTATACTATCGTCCTAACAATTTACTATGCCATCGGCTTAGTATATATATCCTATACATACTATGTACATTTGTTAATAGTTAGTAACTGCCGAGAGTAGATTGAGAGTAGATTCTAAAATAATCAGCCTTTGAATCATCATTCATAACACTATATTCGGGTGTCATTTATAGTTTTATAAATTATATAGAAAAACAAGGACAAGTTAACTGTTTTTAATACAAATAATAGCAAAAATAGCAATTTTTTTCTGTGCACTATTATGATCGTTTATAATCGATCATGAACCCCGATAGCGATTCTGCATTGGCCCAATGGGTGATTTCAAGTATGGTGTTTAGGGTTGGTGTTAGTGTTTATCAAACCGGCGTTTGTGTGTAATAAACACTTACACCGGCCTTAAAGACCATACTTGAAATCACCTATTGTTGGCCCACTTACGACGCATTGGGATCGATTGCGGAACGAACCTTTACCGATCATAAATCACTAATTAATAGGTGTATCAAAGTGAATAAAGAGGGGGCTTTGCACCCCCAATATTTTGTTAATTTCGTAAATTTAATTTAATTGTATTAATTTACCAATTCAACAACATCATAATATAATGTACAATATTTCACAATTTCCCGTCATTTATTAAAAAGGATAGACATTGCATAGTATATTAGTCAAAACTAGCCCTTGAGCAACTATATAAGCAATACAAGTATATACTGCACATTATATTATCGATAATGTTACAACAAATTATATAGAAAACAAGGATATGATAACACTGTTTTCAATACAAATAATAGCAAAAATAGGAATTTTTTTGTTCACTATTATGATCGTTTATAATCGATCATGAACCCCGATAGCAATATACAAATTTTTACAAAATCATATAATGTACAATATTTCACAATTTCCCGTCATTTATTAAACAGGATAGACTTGCATAGTATATAATCAAAACTAGCCCTTGAACACCTATATAAGCAATACGAGTATATACTGCACATTGTATTATCGATAATATTACAACAATCCAAAATGTTTCAAAAACGTTTTCATACATTGTTGGTAGAACATAATTAAAATATATTTGAATTATTGTACAATTTAAGACATCCCTATCGTGACATTGTACATTTTAAGTCGCATGGAGATTCATCTAAAAATTACTGCCCAATGTATGAAATGGACTGTTTCCCTATATCTGTCTTGATTTAGCTATCTTGCATTTTGTTAATCAATTTCCCCCGTGAAATATATGGCAGTGGTTCAATCTTTTTTCGTAATATTTGTATCTATATTACTACAAATGAAGTGCAATCCACTTGTGTTTTCATTAAAAGGATAGTTGAGTCTTGATAAAGCGAGTTCAGCTTTGGTGAGCTTTAGTAACTAAACCATGCATCATTACATTACAAACAGACAGTTATAACTTACTCCACCATGCTCGAAATTAATAACACAACCTTTCTAAAAAGAAGAAGCAATTTTGAAATTTTTTAGCGGCCCATTCAAAGTTATATTGTCTATTCCCTACACTTATTAAAATGTTAGGTTTATGGATATCTTAGGCTTTTCTGAAACAATTTTGATCAAATTAAGTTTATTCTGTGATTACAATTGCATGCTCTTTCAAACTCGACACTCCGTGTTTGATTATCTCACACAAATATTGTGTAACGGCCTCTATATACCAAAACTAACTCAACTATCCTTTAATACGAATCCTTGATACCAAAAACTGTTTTGTCGGTAACTATTTCTAAAACGCATGAATTTGGTATAATATATTTTCTTTACACCTATATGAAATGCGTCAATATTTGACCTCATTACATTTAAATCTATGTGTAAATACTCTCTAAAAAGTGAGAAACCGGCTAAAATCATCTGCAAACAATCCCAAATGGAAATAATAACGTAGGTTTGGAAATCGTTTATACAAATGAGGAAAAACGCTGGTACCACTACAGATCATTTTGAAACTCCATAATGTAATCGGTAATCAAGAAGAAAAAACATCATAAGTTAGTGTGATATCGGATAAATACCCCATGACCAGGGGCATCGAGTGGGATGTGTACAAAGTCTATGCGAATTTATATGAACATGCACTATAGGGAAAAGTGTTGTAGTCCTTTGCGAAATCTAAGAAGATTCTGTTTGTAACATACACTTCCAGCATTTTTGTCACTGATTCGTACATAGTTGATGAATTAAATCATCAATGCTATAAACTTCGCATTCATCAGCCTGCTCTAAAACCATACTGGTGTAGTGGTGTTCATAATATAATAACATAACTTGAACCGTGAACATTTGTAGACGTGGTGTGGCAAAATGTTCGCGTTCTCGTTTGTCCTTAATTAAGCAAGACAATTAATCCAATATTGCTGCGTTTTACCATTTACCTGTAGGAGTGGAACGTGTATGTAATTTTACTTAATATTACACGCATAATATTTGCATACATTACAGAAGCGGTCTATTGTATATCGTGGACTGCGCCCTATTGACCAGCATGCCTTGCTCCCAAGAGATCAGAAAGTGCAAGTGTGGATTGATTGTGAGTGTGTCCAATAACCCCCCGATGACCGGGGTAATAATAACTGTATTAAACGCTATATAAATCGAAACATTATTAAAATCTTATTTATATTTTCATTATAAATTATAATTTCATCAAACGATTATTTGGCTGCACATTCGTGAATGCTACCCAACTAACAATTGAACGTTTTCTGAACGTTCTAAACAGGTTCAAAGTTGGCATTTGGACGTTATGTGAAAACGTTTTAAAACGTGTATTTGTGAAAGATTGAAAACGTTTTGAGACGTGCCAAATGGACCTTTTTAAAACGTTGCACGTTACCAAAAACAATAAAAAAACCTTTCATGTAATTGCTTTCAAGTGCAAGGACCAGCAGAAAAACCTGTCGGATGCTGGAGACGTTTTAAGAATGTTTTTTAAACGTTGATTAAAGACGAAGATCTACGTGACCTAATACAAACGTTTTGTAAAAGTTTTTGTAAACTTTGATTAAAGACGAAGACCTACGTGACCTAATAAAAACGTTTAGTAAACGTTTTGTGTTTGCTGGGTAGTGCCCGTAATTAATGTACTCGGGTGTCTATTCACGAAAGCTTATGTGTATGCACTTATTCGGAATTTGAAAGACCGAAAATGTTATGATTAATAATAAGTATTCATCATTTGTATCATAATTATGTTGCTATCATCGCTAGCCAAATCCCATTCAACCAACCAAGAACGACACTACATAGTAAGTGAAACGTTGGCGTAACGTTGGCTTGCCTACCGTCGAAAGGTGGTTGTTTGTAAAAGGTTGGTTTGACGTCAACTAGCCAACCAATATCCAACGTCGCTCATTGACCGAATGTTGTAGTAGGCGAAACGTTGGCCTAACGTTGGCTTGCCCACCGTCAAAATGTGGTTGTTTGTTAAAGGTTGGTTTGACGTCAACTAGCCAACCAATATCCAACGTCGCTCATTGACCGAATGTTGTAGTAGGCGAAACGTTGGCCTAACGTTGGCTTGCCCACCGTCAAAATGTGGTTGTTTGTTAAAGGTTGGTTTGACGTCAACTAGCCAACCAATATCCAACGTCGCTCATTGACCGAATGTTGTAGTAGGCGAAACGTTGGTCTAATGTTGGCTTGCCTACCGTCGAAATGTGGTTGTTTGTTATAGGTTGTTTGACGTCAACTAGCCAACCAATATCCAACGTCGCCCATTGACCGAATGTTGTAGTAGGCGAAACGTTGGCCTAACGTTGGCTTGCCCACCGTCGAAATGTGGTTGTTTGTTAAAGGTTGGTTTGACGTCAGCTAGCCAACCAATATCCAACGTCGCTCATTGACCGAATGTGGTAGTAGGCGAAACGTTGGCCTAACGTTGGCTTGCACACCGTCGAAATGTGGTTGTTTGTTAAAGGTTGGTTTGACGTCAGCTAGCCATCCAATATCCAACGTCGCTCATTGACCGAATGTTGTAGTAGGCGAAACATTGGCCTAACGTTGGCTTGCCCACCGTCAAAATGTGGTTGTTTGTTAAAGGTTGGTTTGACGTCAACTAGCCAACCAATATCCAACGTCGCTCATTGACCGAATGTTGTAGTAGGCGAAACGTTGGCCTAAAGTTGGCTTGTCTACCGTCGTAATGTGGTTGTTTGTCAAACGTTGGTTTGACGTCAACTAGCCAACAAATATCTAACGCCACTCATTGACCGAATGTTGTAGTCGGCGAAACGTTGGCCCCACGTTGACTATCCTACCGTCGAAATGTGGTTGTGTATTTAACGTTGGTCTGACGTTCACAAGCCAACCAATATCCAACGCAAGTCATTGACACAATGTCGTAGTGAAGAAACGTTGGTATAACGTTGGCTTGCCTCCCGTCGAAATTTGGTTGTTTGCCAAACGTTAGAACGACGTCAACTAGCCAACCAATATCCAACGCCACTCATCGACACAATGTCGTAGTAGGCGAAACGTTGGCCCAACGTTTGTTTTCGACCATAGAAATATGATTTTTCGTCCAACTATCACCCAACGTTGTTTCAACGTACATTTGCCAATCAGTTTGCCAACAGTCAACATACCACGTTGGCTTAACGTCGTTTTAACGTCAGCTCGCCGACTGCAACAATGTGGTTGTAAATTTACCTTAGGCCAACGTTGGCTTAACGTTGTTTTGCCAACCGCGACGGTGCCGACTATAGACTACGTTGGGCCAACGTAGCATTGTTATCTGTGACAACAAAAGTTGAAAAAAGGTGAAAAAAGAAGGGGAAACTATACGACTGTGTCGTGCAGTAGGCCTGCACAGATTTTTTACCAACATGTAGTTTCACTTTGACATATCAGACGGAGAATTTACCACTTCCATTATGGAAACAAACAGTTAGTCATTATGAATCAAATGAAATTTAAATAAAGAAGAATAGTTATTACTTTAGTCGATCTATCATGGCTAGTTTCATGGTTTAGCTTGAAAAGTCGAGTGAATTCGATTCGCGATCTCCTGTGTTGTTACGATTCATCCGCGATTTCTCTGAACATTGGCAGCCGCATTACCTATACGGCTGATAGCGCTGGCGGATTTACATTTCCTGCGCGCGCATCAAAACAAACGAGTGCACGTGTTAGCTAGCTAGCTTGCTCCTCCACGGATACTTCGAAGTCCATTAACAGGCTGTTTTGTTGAAATTCTTCATCTATGTTGAACTGTCAGATGTAATTCTAGAGCGAGATCGTGATCGTGTGGACTGTAGAAAGCTTCGAATATAGCGCATACGTTGGAACTACTTTTAGTTCAATAACATACACAATATGCATAGTATACGGCCGGGTATACGATCGTGCGCTTGCATGTATTTCTCGATGGACGAAACTTTTACGAAACGAAACAAAACCAAAACAAAACGGTGAGAAATCCACTATTCTACCAGTTATTGACATATTGAAATGGATAAGAAATATTATATATTGTTATAACAAAGGCAATTCTAGCTCGGAACATGATTCTACTAGGTAATTTTCTTTTGTTTCTTATGTTTCAGGACATGAGAGGACAACTATCATAAAATAAACCATAATAACTTGATTCTATTCCCTTTGAATTTCTACTTTAAAATAAATAAATTAAAAGAACTTAATTAAATAAATGAATAAAATAAATAAAATAAAGTAATAATAAAAAAAAACAATAATGAAAATAATAAAATAACAAAAATTAAAATGAATAAATAAAAGACATAAGGGCAAAAGCAATTATAAGGTGTGCCCTTCAATAATTTGTAGGTTCCTCATCCCAAGCAGTCTACCAAGTCACTTCACTGCATATAGGTATTGCCATAACTGAAAGTTTAAACTTTTGATCACAATACAAGATATTTACCTCAAAAATGTTCGGCCCTACCACCTGATGATCAATCGTTACGTCACGAAAGGTCAAGTCGGGTCACATCGCTGACGAAGGCTGTAGATGACGGTAACATATTAAGGTGCTAGGCTGGGCGTTCATGAATATTCATTACGTGATGACGTCATGATACGTCATCGCACGACCCGGGAAATACGAAGTGCCAGTGCACTTCACTGCACTAGCTATAGTAGGTACACGGCTCCGGTTCGAAGTTGCAACGGGCGCCCTGGGCGCGCGGCGGCCGCCGGGCAGGCCGGCCGGCGGGCGGGGCCGGCCGGGAGCGCGGCCGACTCGATTGATATCACATCACTGGATCGACTCGGCACGTATACTCCAGAGTCCAGAGTAGTTTTTGCAAGATCAGAATCTTCAAGTTTGAAGGAGGCAGACTGTCTCCAGTCCTCCTGACACGGAGATGGATTCCTTCCCTCTATATGTGTCTTCGAAAGAGGAAGTCAAGAGCGTCAAGGAAAGGTTGGAAATTAAGGAAGGAACATCCTACGTCCGGGCGAGTGCAACCCACAAAGGCAAAGACAGCAAAGGTAAGTCCGTAATTACTATAGTATAGGCGTAGGAACTAAGAATAGACTAAGAGTCGTAATAATTCTATTTCGATGGCTTATACTTAGCTATATCACTGTCTAACTCTAAGACGACATAGAATAGATAGAGGAAGTAAAGATTGAAGTAAAACTACTATAAGACTGAACGAATCTGAAGGGCCGGTCATATTTACGGTAGTGGTCATCATCATACTATTTGAAATGAATTGACTAGTCTAACTCTAGTCTAGCTAGCTAACTGTGATCAGCGATGTGCAGCCTGGATAGTTTAACTCTAGGCTGGCTACCCAGCAAACACAAAACGTTTACAGAACGTTTGAAAAATGTTTTTATTAGGTTCCGTAGGTCTGATCGTCTTTAATGAACGTTTACAGAACGTTTCTTAAAACGTTTTTATTAGGTTCCATAGTACTAGGTCTTCGTCTTTAATGAACGTTTACAGAACGTTCTTAAACGTTCTGCTGGTCCTTGCACTTGAAAGCAAATACATGAAAGGTTTTTTATTGGTTTTTCTAACGTTTAAACAACGTTCTAAAAAGTAAAAACGTCCATTTGGAACGTTCTAAAAACGTTTTTAACCTTCCACAAATAAACGTTTTAAAAACGTTTTCACAGAACGTCCAAATAACCAACTTTGAACCTGTTTAGAACGTTCAGAAAACGTCCAATTGTTAGTTAGGTAGTGTCCTAGCCTAGGGCTAGGCTTATAGACACTGGAGCCTGTGCCCTAGCTAGGCCTAGCCCTAGCCTAACTCTAGTGAACCTTTTGAGTTTTGTTTTGATATCTTTCTATTAAATAAACATGTCATTTTCATACAATGTTGTCTTGTTTAATATTTGTTTATTTTATCTATTTATTTACTTCTTTTTTTTTTGGGGGGGGGGGGGGGGGAGGGGGTGGCAGGAGGGTGTTACAACAACACTTCATATATTATAAGTTGCCCCTTCCACCCCCTCCACCTCCCCCGCCCCAAATTTATTTCCTTTAAAATAGTAACCTCGTAGTTATTAATTTTTTTTCTCTTTTCAGAGCATCCTGTGATCCATTTTGTAGATAAGCACAATGTTGTCATCAACAATGACTCAATAACTCACACAGACTCGTACGAATGCATGTATCGGAAGGAACGCCATGCTGCTAGGAAAAGGAGAAATGCAGAAGAAAAGGCGAAATGTCTGAGAGTAAGTGCATTTTACATTACCGGTAGGTACTGTCTGTGATATGATGGTGATTGAAAGAGTACTGTTTTTGTTGAGCCCACTGTAGGTGGAGGGAGACTAATTGTGAAGGAGGTTGTCATGTATACGAACTACAAGGTATGTAAATGAACACATATGTCATTCCATGTAAAATCACCAATAGGACTGCATCGCACCCCTTCAAATTTGTTAATATTTGGTATATAATATAATATTTCAACATTTTAAATTCGCCTAAGTCCAAGGGTTGTGGCGGCAGGATCGAATCTTCTGCAGGGGAGTTCTTTTTAAAACAAAACTTTTTCAAATCGCCTATTGTCTATTAACCGTCAATTTATTTTGTAATGGTGTCGTTGTACTGGGTATGTTACATTTAAATGCAATCCATTTATGCCATTTGTTTTCATGCATGAGCGATTTTGAATACGATAACCTTTGACCGTAAGTTTTACTTCATGGAATGAATCAAATAATTTTGAAAATTCTTTGAGTTATCTTGGTTTGATGTAATTTTTACATTATATGACATACCTTGAGATATTATTTCTTGTTTTTTTTTTTCTACAGCCTTGTTTTAAGTTTGCAAATTTCATGTAAAATATAATTATTTTAGACCTACATCCATGTCCCAGAATTCTGCATGGTGTATTATGTATGAAAAAGACCTAGATTCAAAGTCATGATTAGAGCTTATTCACACCCTGGCTTATCCCCATACAATAGAAATTCAGACAAATGCCATCATGGTACTTGTAGTTATGCTCTAAAGATACCACATGTTTCCAACCTGACAAGGGCCCTTTTGCAATTAATTCTGAGTCAGATCAAATGTTACAAATCTTACTTTGGTGACAATAATAATATTTCTCACACTTTGTCTTTTAGTTAGGACCCCAGATCACAGAGTGGGAGAAGAAGGTGATCAGCAGGGATCTGCGGGCAAGACTGGAGAGGAAAGACGACATCCCCAAAGAAGTTCGGGTGTATGTCAAATACCCCAAGGATGAGGACCATCACTCAGTTCATGAGTTAGGAAAGGTAAAGATCAATTGTTTGTGTGATACTGTGTTTTCAGTCTCTAGTGTACTTGTTTACCCCACCTCATACTTGAGCCTGCTACAGTTTCCTCCTGAATGCATAAATTAAAATGATATTATTTCACATGTGATCAATAATTTGTCAGGTAATATTAATTTACCAGTGGAAATTGGATCTTGAAACACATGGTTTCACCTTATATTGAGTTTGTTTATTTAAACAGAATTAATAAAAAAAAAAAAGGATAAGGTAAATATTCCACTTGCAACATCTCACATCTCAATATAGGGCACTACAAAAATTGTATTCTTTGCTTGCCTTGTTGGGCAGCCATTTTCATTCGGTGTTTTTTAATTTATTTTTTTCCTTTTTATTTCTCTTGTTTTCTCGTCAAAACAATACACACTTGCCATTATGAGCAAGATGTTTCTGTGCCCACTAGTGACTTTTATTTGCCCTGGGTAAGTGCGCAAGCAGTTCATGCGCTGTAAATATATTGTTTGATTTATAATGTGTTTTAACCGGTATATGGTTTTCCACTTTTATTTTGAAGTTATCAGGACTGCTGAGACCCATTGCCAAGGATATCTCTGGGAAGATACTGCAACTGGTTGGGCTGGGAGTTTCCCGTGTGCGGGAGATGCAAAGGCATCTCCGCAATTTCATTGAACACGAGCTGTTTGTCGATCCTACCAGCAGGCCTCCCCCAACTGATGCAAGCTTCTTTCCATCTGACCACTGCATTGCTCAACAAATTTGTCAAGCCAAGATGCAGATGAGGTTAGATTTTTGTTTTGTGTGTGTGCATGTGCATGCATTAATGTGACACAAATGCTTGTCAAGAAATATTCCTGTCAGCTCAAATGTGTCTTGCGCATCAGGAATACCAGCTCAACTACAGTTTTCAAATGATGAACTGTAATTCGCTGTTAAAAATCATAAGATTTTCACATTTTCATACTGAAAATGCATTGATCAGATTACATGTAACTTTGAATTTAATTATTTTAGAATATATAATGATATAAAAGTGGTAGATTATGGGGTAGTTCATAATTATATTTTAAGTTGTACATCTTGCAAGATGCAAGTTCTTTCCTTTTATTTTAATAAAGAAAAAATCAGTTGAAATTCAATTTTAGAACTGTTGATTGTAAAAATTAATATTTAAAATATTGTCAGCACCTATTTTTGTTTTATATTTCTAGCTATAACGACTTTTAGAATGGTAAGTTATTAATGGTGAGTAACATCAGACTAGGTGATTACACTTCAGCATGGTACTGGTTTGAAAAGAAAATGGATGCTTTGTAAACAAAATTGCTTGAGTAGTATAGCTTTTTGCACTGTTAAAAAAAAAGAAGCTTTTAGAAGCTTAGTGCTGAATGTTATATTGGTTGTGACAAAACATCATGAAACATGATGTTTTAAAAGCCATTAAAGTGATCCAGGTAAAGTGTCAGATATTGCACAAAATGACATTTGAGACTTCAATCCTATATCAATATCATTGTAAAATACAATTGAAGATTTGTGAAAGTTTGAAGGAAAACGAACACTGTTTACCTAGTGAAAAAACGAATATTGAGTTAATATTTTATCACCAAATACTGATGGCTTGTCGTAGAATTGCAACAGTTATATTCAGCCTATGACGATATATCCGCACCCGTGTATGTTTACATATTATGCGGTATACAGAATTCCTGGAATTCGCGCACGTGTTGGATCAAAGTTTTCTAGGTTGGGAATGTTTCCAACGCACGGACGTATTCAGCTGAAACAAGTGTACTTTTTTGAAAAGCGTTGGCCAACGCTTTTCAAATAATGATAATTGTCTTCATACTAAGGGGACATTTGAAAAAATCTAACCCTATTTTATTCTTCTCTTACCATAAGCTAAACAACACGGCAGAAGAGAAACGAGGAAGCTCCAATTATTTTTCGTGGAGTTAAATACCTGGATCACTTTAATGTTTTTTTGCCTCTTGCTTAGTGTGGAATTGTATATATGTTTCTCCTATACTTTCCCTCTCTCTTTCTCTGTGACATGCATTTACATATTTCTTAGATATAATCTAACACTTTATTTTTTCCCTTCTGCACTCTTTATCTCAGCCTTGTGGTGGTTTGCTCTTTTGATGTCAATTAACAATTATGCTTTACTGAGTATCCAAAGCACCAATGATGTATTCTAGTACTAACAAAATAATAACCACTAATTGTAAAATAGGTTGCAACAGTTTCAATACATGGAAGCCAATTAATTAAGATTATTTTTGTAAAAATCTCTGATTAAAGTTTTAAAATTGTAAGCATTATATTTTTATCTCATGACCACAACCAGTATTAAGCCAAAATGCTACAATATAATTATGAAAACTTGATTCATGTAACCCTCATAATTCAAGGTCATGATGGTATAATAACCAAATTCAACTATATTCTGAAAACCCTTTTTTTTAAATCTTCATATAACACTGTATGGATGGTATGTGGTTACAGTTCTTGATCTTTGTTCTTCACTAATTTTAATATAAATTATAAGGTTGTGAAGATGAAAAACCACAACAACTATTGATAATGGCCAATGTGAATTGTTGATTTGTGAAAGAGCTAGATCATAACTAAGCAAAAATTAAGACTGAGCAAAGGTTCTGGTAAATATTTACTATATATAAATATAGTACATTTTTCATAGGGCCATCCATGCATCCCTGGCTATGAAACTGTTATGATAATGAAAATTAGAGAAGATAGCAGGAATAATTTACCTAAATCTCAAATTTTGAACAAAATTTTACTATTTTTGTTAATAAAAGAGAAACTATCACAGCGACATAACGGTCGGTTTGTGGTGTAAGGTCACAATAAGTTAATAATAAACATTTTAGCACATTTTTATATGTTGAAAAACCCCTAGCTTCAGCACTTTAAATGTTACATACAAAACATGCAATTATTGGTTACCTGATTTTTTAAATATGGAATGGGATGCAATATTTATGATTTATTTTGATCTTACTATACAATTTATTAACGAATTAATTCCTATACATTGAAAATTATGTTTCATTCAGAATCACATAATTTCTTCAATTAAAGTCTTTATCAGACTAAATAGTTATTGCAATACCATATCTGACAATCGGGCAAAGAGAACGCATGTAGAGTATTTGATGTACTGAACATAACATTTGTGACAAAGTGATATTTGGCTACTGATTGCTGTTTATTGGTAATTCGTTCAGCTCTGATTTGTTTATATATGTGTTGCACAATGTTTGAAGATTACAAAACTAATAGGCTCTATGCATACAAAGTAGCAATTGCTTGTGCTAGCCTTTTGTTTGAATTCACCTTATATGTGACACTTTTGTGCCCTTGATTAGAACCATGCATGCTCATATAAATACATATACATATTATCTTTTTTTAAGTTCATTACATCCTCCAATTGCGTAATTTGTATGTCTCTACAGGGTAGGAAATATATGGAGGCTGAGGGCGACTTTGCCCTCTAATTTTCAAAAAAGCCCTCTGAAATCAGTAGGATAACCCCTAAAATTACCATAGGTTATTATGTTAAAAGTCTCTAGATACCCATCAGATTTGAAAAGCAGCCCCTTAAATAAAAAATAATCATTCCTGCAGTGTGTCTCTAATATATAAATATAATGTATTATTATTATTATTATTAATCTCTATATATTGTTTCACATCATGATAATTAGTTACACATTCAATTATATCGCTCATCCTGCAAGTAAACTAGGTTCCAAAAGAAACTTATCACGTCTTCAAAGCGACACACATTAAAATCCAAAGCATAACAATTAATCATAATTTGGGCATAGATTAGCTACAATATCCCTTAGCAAGCTCATCTAAAAAGAAATTGTTTGCTTTAGTTAACAAAGAATAAAATAAGGTGAAATCGCAAGAGGTCATTTAAAACAAAAAAAATAACAGAAACGCTCGCCTTCCAGGCACAGAGCTTGGTACGGACAAAAGCCAGTCTAGTGGTTACATAATCCGCTTTGAAGTTGAATGAATAGCTATTGAAAGTTCTGAATAGACCGCTTTTCGTGGAGGTTCGCAGGGGGCAGTTTCTGTGATTTTTTTAAAAGTGACCTGTATTGATTCAATCGCATTTTCCCATTTTTTGGCAAAAGCAAACTTTTAATTTTTAAGATATGCTTCATAAGGAGAATGATAGCTTATCTGTGTCTAAATTTTATTCAATTTGATGCTATGGATTTTAGTGAGCGTCGCTCTGAAAAAGTGATACGTTTCTTTTGGAACCCAGTTTAGTATACTTTTGTATATTTTACAATTCAGCCTAATAAGTAAAAATATAAGTAAAAATAAGTGTCATGGCGCAATGATGTATTCATAGGTTACGGTGTTGCATTTATGAAGGATGAGTGCACATAGCTAGCAACAAGCGCGCTTTTAGAAATAAGTGTGCATTGTTTGCAGTACGGCGCTCCATAAACATTTAACCCAGGCTAAATTTTACCTTTTGATGAGAATTCCACCCTATGTTTTCGGATGTCTGTACGTTATATGTACATATATGTATCTTGAGGAACCAATGAACTGAGTAGATTTTGGGGTCATGAGGTCAAAGATCACAGAGCTCATTATATATATGCAAAAATAGCTTGTGATCACGTTACCAATATTGTCATAAGTGTTATTTTATATGCAAATGTTCATGAAAACGTGTGTGTGTGTGTGTGTGTATGTGTGTGTGTGTGTGTGTGTGTGCGTATGTGTGAGTGTTTGATATATACATGGGTTGAAGGGGGGGGGGGGGGCATTGTAAATGTTGCTTTGTATAATATCAGCTAATCTTTCAATAAAATTGAAGAAAAATCCCTGAGCGGATTTTTTTGAGATAAAACTTGATTTATTTATGAGACAGGATTTTAATCGTTTGTAAGGTATTAGTGACAGTTTCACAATTTATCTCCTCAATAGATATTCTAAAGTGGAACCTAGATGTGCAAGTTAAAGAGTGGCAGCAACAACATCTCAACAACAGGTTCAGCCTGCACCTACCAACAAAGGCCAAAACGGAAAGAAGTTTTCAGATGGAAGATGACGAAATTTTCCCTTCCTCACTTCCTGACGACTTCTTCTTGTGTTATCAGACGGAATTTCAAAGGCATCTGCTGTCAAGGTATTGACTTTTCCTGCCTGCCAACTGGAAATTTAAAGACAATTTGACAATTTTCCCCTCTGAAATGTTCAAGCTTTTAATAATGTCCTACATTTTTTTTCTAAAAATTTCATAATTTGCACAAGAATATGAAGGTAAGATCAAAATACTATTTTTTTGGTTTTTGTTGTATTGCACATTGTAATGCACTCATTTAAAATGATTTCTTCTATGCTTTCAATAGTCAAGCAATATTAAAAAATCAAAATTCTAGATTTTGACATGGTATACTTTTTATTGTATTATTATAAATAGTGCCTTCATATGGTGATCTTTAAAAATATTGACAGTGGCTGATTGAATAATAAAACAAATAGAGATGGTGCTCCATGAGCCCCCCCCCCCCCCCTCCCCCACACCCCTGGGCCTGGGAATGCTAAAATAGTGTGTCGTTGATAGGGTTAATAATATTGGCTCAAAAGAATCTTCATTCCATTGTTTGGTTATTTTGTAATTGAATATTGGGAATTATCTCCTTCAAACCGAACAATACCACCATCCCCCAAAACAGCAATGCTTATGGTAAAAAAATGCAGAGAGAAAGAAGGTTACATCATGTTCTTTTTTATCATCTTGCAGGTACGGAAATGCCATGTGCTTACTTGACGCCACCTACAAGACCTCCCAGTTCGCCCTCCCCCTGTTTTTTTTGGCCGTGAAAACCAATGTGGGGTTCAGTGTGGTTGGACTATTCATCGTTCAATCAGAAACGAAAGAGGCCATTCAACGAGGACTTACCACACTGAAGGGGTGGATGGAGGAGGCTCATTTGCCATGGACGCCGTCCACTTTCATGACGGACTTTTGTGAGAGAGAGATAGCTGCTATAGAGGCGGTATTCCCAGGTAAACTGAAATTATTCAAATTTGAATTCATTTGCAAATATAATCCTGTTAAAAGCTTAAATTAAGGATCTTTAGAGGAATTCACTACTTTTGGGTATTATCCAAAATTTTACTTTTGATAACTAACCGTATTAATAGTTGTTCTTTACCTGGTGATCCTCTGTAATGAGAGAAAAAACTTAAAGGTTTATTTATAAACCGATACTTTATATGCCAGTATTTTTGTGTACAAATATGTTTGCTATTTCAAACAATTTATAGCCACGGAAGTCTTCCTATGTGACTTCCATCGGGAGCAGTCATGGACTAGATGGATGAGGAAGGGCGAAAATGGGGTTGGCGTATCAAAGGATGCTGTCCTGACCATGATAAGGAGCTGTGCTCGAGCCAGAAATGAAGGGGAATTGGCAAGAGCTGTTTCTCAGCTTAAGACCTGCAGTACATGGCTGAAAAACCAAAAGTTTCAGCGGTGGATGGGCAAGACGTGGCTGCCCCAACTAAAGGTACTTATGATATACAAAGTGCATTCTCTTTGATGGTCATGTTCTGTATGTGTACATTTCACAAAGTATTATTAGCTCAGTGCTTGTTGGAGAAACAGAACATTGTAACAGAATAAGTCATGTCTGCAATTTCCATATTAAATCAACATCTGAGGGGAAAAGCCCTCCTCTAATTCAACATTTCTAGCCTTTTCCTTGTCTGTTTGTGATGATAGATACACTTGGCAAGCAGGCATGTTTGCATGAAGTCAACAGATTAGATTAAAATCAATTAAAATCAATTTGAGTAAATGAGAAAGAAGAAGAGTGATGCATCCGTTGATCCAAAGCATATTAGTTGGTCAAACCCTTCAAATAAAAACAGCAACAAATATAAAAAGGCCTTGCTACAGGGATTGGCACTACCTTATCTATATTATACAAAATGATAATACATATATAGGCGATATAGTATGAAAATGCTTGTACAATTTATAAAATTTTTCTTTTGACAAACTGCAGTCTATACAATCTAATTATCATACTTATATATGCTTTTAATATACTATTAATATATATATTTTATTTCAGCTCTGGTCTCACGCATACAGGAACAAGGAGGATGTCAAGGCCCACACAAACAACGGGTTGGAAAGACAGAATCGGGTCCTAAAACAGACCTATAGTATCTGTCTGACAAAGCGGACACTTCACTCTCCGGCTTGGTAGCGTCTTTGATCAATGACTACTTGCCAAACAGGATGAGACAGTAAGTCACTCTTTATTTATTGTTTTTTAAAATGTTATTATTTTTGTTTTTTAATTATTCATATTATGGGGCCATGTTAACAATTTGAGTGGACAAATTCTGTATATTTACCATATTATACACTGACATTTTACGATTTGTAAATGGTGGACTGTCCCTTTAAATGGATTAGAGCAATCAATTTATGTAGAAATTAAAGTCGTGTGTCATGAACTCGCTTCCAAATAGGGTGGTGCCGTTACATTTGAGGGAATTTTTTTTGCATTTTACTTCATATTTTCAAAACAAGAAATCCTTAACAAATTTTGTATCAGTTGAAAGTACAATCAAAATGCTATCATTCTGCAAAGATTTAAAGGTATACCTCTTTTTAAGAACGAGATACAGTCGTTTGAAGGTTAAAGCCGGAGGGTGGATCAGGAACCGGTGCCCGTGTACAAATTTTGTGGGGAAATTACTCTCAAAGCGCAATTTTTCTTAAAACGTTATTAACTTTGTCAAAACTCGATGTATAGCAACAATGTTGGTATGAAATGAAAGCTAAAACATTAAACACAGTAGTGATTTAAGACTAATTTTCTGATGCCAAATCTCACTTAGCAGCCAATTTACGCCCCACCATTTAGGGTCTGGAATCTGCAGCTTGATTGACATGTGATTGACAATTCATTGGCTTACATCATGACGCGTCATCTACAGAATTTAGTTCATTAGTCCATTCTTTAGATAACGTCACATTTTGGCGATTTAAAAAGTTTTCCCAGGACAATTAGATATTGACTAAATACCCCCAAATTGATTGATTTCATGAGAAATGAGTGCCAAATCCTTTTTCTTCTGGAAAGATTACATATAGAGAACCGAATTGTGAAAATTAGGCCATCTGGACGCTGTAGTTCCTTTAAAAAACTGGGGAGTCTTTGAAAAATTATTATTTCATAACAAGCATATACTGTAGTATTTAATTTTCCAAGTCAGAGGTCATTACTGTCTTTTCCTCTCCCAAAAAGAGCATGGTTGGCAAGGCAGAAGTATGTGATTGCCTTGATACTATTAATTCTAATGAATGTTTCTCATATCCATTTAGGTACACCATAGCGAATGTGAAGTGCAGCACTGCATATGGACGCAAGTGTGATACACAGGTTCCATATTACCTGCATGACAGACCTAGTGCATTTGTCAGACACTGTATGGAGCGGCTGTCGTCATCTGAACTGCTTGCATCTGCTGATATCAAGCAGGTGGACTCCAACACATTCCAAGTAAGGAACATTTTATCGTATGACAAATTCTGCAGTTAATTTATCATGACATTAATTATATGTCAAATATTTCTGTTTCGGTGAACTCAGAATAACAATTAGTGCACCACTATTAAAGAAATGTCAATTCTAAGTTCACTCTAAAACCTCAAGGGCTCTATTTTTTTTTTTATAAATCATTGTGCCAATGGGCTTTATCACAATTTTTGCCCCCAAAATTAATGTTTGGATTTATGCCAGAGTTTAACTTTATTAACTGCTTATCAACCTGGGCACTTTCAAAACAATTTGATGTACACTTAAAGTAACATGGTAATGAATAGATTTTAATCTTAAATCATAATTTCTTCAAAAAACATATTTTGTGGGTGCTCGCAGGCTATGGCTCTTCTGACAGTGTAATGAAGAAATATGTGAGTAATTATCATTAATTTGAATAACTGAATGATCTTTGCTTCTTTTCATAAATTGTACAAGTACTGATATTGACAGGATCCCCCCTTCCATGTGTAAAGAGAACTGGTGATTTAATGGTTACAAAGAAAGACATGCAGGTTTTTCCTTTCTTTCATTATGTACAGGTGAACAGTGAATCCCTCGCAGGAAAGAAGACGTACATGGTCTTCCTTGGAAATGAGGGAAAGTCAACGAACTGTGAATGCCCAGACTGGCAGCGCTACTATTATCCCTGCAAAAATCTGTTTGCAATTATCAACAATGTGCAGGGATACTTGTGGGACAGCCTGCCAATCAGGTACAGGGAATCAGCATTCATAACCTGTGACAGGGCTGTAGGCCAGTTCTACACCAATCCCGAAGAAAACAATAGAGGATGATGAAATGGAGGCATTTGAGGAGGATGGAATAGTTGATGGAGATGATTGGGTTCCACTACCCACAAGTAAACATCCATCCAAACAGGTTGGCATTGCCTGTAGGGAGAAGCTCAATCTCCTTAAGGATGCCACATACCTGTGCAATGATGAGGAGGTCCTGGAGAGTCTTTTGGAACAACTACACTCAAGCCTTGCATACATGCGAGACAAAGCTCCAGTGCAGGATGGACTGCCAGTATACACAGACCTTCTTAAGAGAAAACGAAAGAGAACAAATCCTACAGGTATAATTTTCATATGTGCATATATAAAAGACCTTCAAGGCTAAATCAACACAAGCTTTTAAATGATTTAAAAAGAAAATTAATCTTTAAGCTAAAAAAACATTTGGATATAAAATAAAGCTTTCATAAGTTAGTAGAAAATTCAAAACTTTACCAATTTTGTATAACAAATTTTACAAAGAAAAAGGCAAAATTATATAGTCTATGAAACAGCTCACTGAGCAATGGCAAGGGAGTTAAAATAATGAGTACTTTGTACTCTAAACCATTAATTAGTTTTGTACATAACTTCAAAACATGTATTAAGGATGTACATAATATTTGAGGTTAAATGAAATATGTTTTCACTTTTACCTAGCATCAACATCCCCAAGAGACACAAAGAAACAGAAGACCTGCTCAAAACATGTATTAAGGATGTACATAATATTTGAGGTTAAATGAAATATGTTTTTCACTTTTACCTAGCATCAACATCCCCAAGAGACACAAAGAAACAGAAGACCTGCTCAGAACCAAAGATGGAAGGGAAAGACGAGAAAGGAAATAAGAAAAGACAGACTGTGGGAGGAAGGAGGAAAAGGAAGACGGGTGAAAGAAATGAGCAAAACCATGGTAAATAGAATAATCAAATATCCATCTAGTTATTATTGCGGAGAATGCTAATTTTTTTGGAAATCCTTAAATTAGCATCACAGTGGGATCTTTTAAAACTAGATTTTGGTAAATTCCAATTGTCAATTTTGCGGCAAAGTCACCTTATTATTTGTCTTGAGTTGTATTTACTTAATATTGACCACTTATTTTTATGTCCTTAAAACTAATGATCAATTTTGACTTTAAAAAGCTCTCGTTCTCTACTGGCCGCATTCATGGACATAAAGATTTATACTGTCTGGCTTCATTTTTTCCGCCATAGTCGTATATGTATGTTGACCTTTACACAATAGTCCAATTTGGATGTAATACAAAAAAATTGAAATCAACTTTTTAGCTCTGTCATTCATTTGTCTTACCCTTTCATCCAGCATCAACATCTTTACCAGCAAGTAGGCAGCAGAAGACAGGGGCAAAATGAGAATCCATGAAGAAGACAGAGGCAAAAGGAGAATCCGTGAAGAAGACAGAGGCAAAAGGAGAATCCGTGAAGAAGACAGAGGCAAAAGGAGAATCCGTGAAGAAGACAGAGGCAAAAGGAGAATCCGTGAAGAAGACAGAGGCAAAAGGAGAATCCCTGAAGAAGACAAATGAAGAAGGAAATGAGAAGAACCATGGTTTGTATTATAATAACTTCCTCTTCTTCCATTTTGGAGCAATTGAAAAATAGTAAATAACATCTATGTTTGAAACTGATGAACAAATGTATAATTAAATACATGAATTAATTGATCAATGAATAATTGATTAGTGCATGTACCTGATTACAAATGTCATGTATCTGTTAAAATCACACAGATTAATGGATTCAAATTTGAACATAGATGTCGGCAAAGTTGTACAAACATATTGTCCATAAGATGACTTTGTGTTACTGTTCTTGAAGATGAGTAAAACCTATTGAACATCAAGAATAAGCATTGCCTTATTAAAGGGACAGGTCCACTTTTACAAAACGTCTGAACAGCTTTCAGTTGACGGATGGGGATCAATGTAACACGCAAAAAAAAATCAGAGCGAACAGCCCTCTAGTTTGGATTCTACGAATGAAAAACGAATGCGTCCCTCCATTTAAACTATATATCGGTCAATAAAGGAGTTCAACTGATTTAGCATAATATTACAACAATATAGTACTAATTCTCGTAAAGGTATTGTGAAGCCGACATTTGTTAACGTATGTGACGGAAAAAGATCTTAAAAAGAAAGAATATATAATTACATGTATTCAGTTCAAGCGATGTTTGGGTATTTTGCTTGGTAAACGCTCACACATTAGTACTTATGCGCGGGTCACGTAGCTAGCGCGGGTCATGTAGGGGTCATGCATACCGATCTGGCACTCCGTGAAATCTATGTACGAACTTACTCACCGGCCGAAAATACGTATGTACCTAATTAACCGACGTCCCTCAGTTTATTAAGTTTTAGGTCTATAACTCCACGAAAAAGAGATTTCAAGCCCTAATTTTTTCAGGCATGCTATTAAATGACATTTCCTTTCATATAAGACAATAACCTCGCAACTTTTGAATTTTGGCTTGCAAAAGTGGATCTCTCCCTTTAACAGGGCCAAAACTCATTGTACTGTAGTAGATGGGATAAATGATGAAACCCAAATCCTCAAAAAAATGACGTTTGGCTAGGAAAGAACTTCATGAAAACTGACACATTGTTTATAGTGAAGACAATACTATTCATGTGCTGTGTAAGATAACTAGGTCATACCAGTCTCACTCTATTGTATTATACAGTGAAAAGTCTCGCTGATCTGGACCAGCTGAAACAAAATCAGCTGAAACAAAGAGCAACGTTGCGAGAAGACCAGAGATTGAGCATCTGTGGTGAGACGCTGGAGCTGCGTGATTTTAGATCTCTGCAGGCTCCATCCTGGATTAATGACAAGGTAAACAATTTGTTAACAATATTTGTTTATATTGTGTGGAACAATATATGTATCTAAAATACAGCTTTATGGATGCATACAGTAAACAAATATAGCATGCACGGATATTCTGTATTGGAAATAGAGAGTACTCTTTGAGGATTGGTATATATAGTGCTATTTTCTGAGGACTGAGCACAGCCCTGGGGAAATCATATTTGTGTGACCTTGTTGATAAAATTGACTACTTAATATGTTACCTTTCATATACAAGATTAATACTTTTGGGTGGTGGAACCCTTTAATATGGTTTGTCCTGTCCTTGTACTATATCATATTTGGGGGGTGGGATGCACTAGCTACTGCATTATTTTTGTTTTTAAGCAATTAAGTGAATAATTTATTCCTTTAAAAACTTTTATAAAAAAAACAATATGTAACCTTCTATGCATGCTTGATGAATGTTTTATGATTATGTTTATGAAAATATCAGGTTTTGGGTATTTTTATTATAAAGAGGTAGGCATACTTTAATTGCTCTTTATGTATTCTTTCTTCATTTTCAGATCATAAATTCATACCTATCCCTTCTGGTAAAAGAGACTAATGACGAGAATAGACGTATCTTTGTGATACCGTCTTATGCCCCAGTTCACTGGGAGAGGGGCCTGTATGATACATGGCGATTCAGAAATGTGAGTTTCTAGTTGTGTGATCAACATAATTTAATAGAAGTCAATGACAGAACATACTTTGTTTTCGCATGTCAGTGATTATCCTAATCTGCTATCTCAAAATTAAAGAATGTGATTTCATGAAGTTTAGTATTGTGAGGGATGTAATGTGTTGTGACAGAAAGTTATCATGCATGTAAATGTCTTAAGCTCATATTAATGCTATTCATTAAAATTTTCAACAACAGAAACGGCATCTGGAAGTGGCAATACTGTAATATTTTGCAGTTAAACTGTTTGTTACTCATGTAAATAAGCAAACAACAGCTTGTCTTGTATCGTATTTCACTAGGAGAACCACGTTGCATAAAGACTAGGTTTACATCTGATATTATTGTTTGAGATTCTTAGAACATGTACATGTAAAAGTAAATAAAAGTGATAATAATAATAATAATAATATGACAATTTATATAGCGCAGCTACTATAAATATATACTGCGCTTAAATAATTATTTCAATTATGATTACCCATAGTAATCAGGTACATTTCAAACCAACACAATGATATTGCATACTTTCTCAACTGCCCGGGGAGCATACTAGCCGAGCTGCCACTGATGATGGCACTACAGGCTAATTAACACTTGACCATGGTACCCATTTATAGCATCCATTTTGAAGGCTCTTAGTATCTTTGTCAGGCTCTCATATTTATAAATGTATTCTATCAACATGAACAACAGACTCATACTTTTTTGATGATTTTCTACTAATAACAGGTCAACATGGAAAAGTTTCAGTGCATACTTCTTCCAATTAATGTGGGTGCTGGTAGCCACTGGGTTTTGCTGGCAGCTGACATTAAGGACGGCAAAGTGTCCATCCTCGACTCCCTTCCCAACAAGGACACGGCTGATGTCTGTTTCCAGAGATTCAAGTGAGAATTACATGCAAAGTAACACTTTAAAAAGAATTAGTTTATTGTCAGGAAAAAACTCTTAAAATACAGTTTTCAATATTAAAAAAACAGTCCAGGTTATAAGAGCATCAAAATACTGGTCTGTCTTTGAGGTATAAATCTTGTCTGTTTTATGTGTTCCCTGCAATTTTAACCACAGTTACCTGAAGAAATTACCTGTTTAGGTCTGCCCAACTGTTTGACCATAAAGGATGACATCAGATTTTGAAAATCTGTGGACTACGGTATAATTCTTGAAAAGAATTTAAACCATTTTTATGCTGAATTACGAGATCAAACTATAGTTTCGACTAATGAACCATTGCATAGGAATTACTCTTTTATTTTGTAACATTTGGATGAAAATAAAACCTATAATGTTCACAATTTGTCTTCATGTATACTTTTTATTCACAGAAAGATATAAAAGGTCACATTTAATTGTAATGAAATCTTGAATATAGTTTTTTAGATTTTGCTTATGAACATTTATGTAGTTGACTGGATGTTCCACTTAAGCTATTTTTGACAGCAGACCTTGCTGTGATTAATTGACTGTGACAAGTCATGCATGAACGATTTCATCTGGATTTTTTGCCAATATTTAAGAGGGCCATTTTATCTTTAATTTGATATAAAATCTTTAATTTGATATACAATATCTTTTATTTGATCGTAATTTAAATGAATATGAAATATGTTGTCTTATACAAGTGCTCAGTTTCTTTTTTTTTGCGGAGTATATGATTGGGCAAGCAATAACCTGTGAGATGTTTATGAATAAAGTGCTGATGTCGAATGTGGTTGGAGACTTATACCCATGACTGTTTATAAGTTATTCTACTTCCTTTTCTCCTGCAGACAGTACATGGAGGGGAGGGCACAGGTCACCGGGGACCTTAGTAGGATGCAATGGACTCGTGGGAATATCCAGTCTGCAAGGCAGAGAGATGGACATTCATGTGGTGCATTTGTGATGATGGTAAATATATTAAATATACTGCTGGCTGTATCAATTTTTGAATAATTATTTAGAATTAAAGCAACAAAAATGAACATAGGGAAACAATAAACAAGGTTGAAGCTTTGGATTTGGTCAAGAATGCATTCAAGCTCTGCCTTTCCTACATGAGAAACGTACCTCTTGTCTTGGTGTAGTGCATGTAAACATTGATGCCACAATACCGGAAAATACCTCTAGTAAGACCCTGGTATAACTATACAAATTGTATGCAGGGATCCACACTAATAACTTTTTTCTGTACTATCCCACTAGGACCAGTAAAAGAATTCATTTTGCATTTTTGGTGACCTGACAGGAAAATTCGCTTGCCCTGAAAAAAACAAGAGTTTTAAAAGTCTTCCTATGAAATTTTACTTTCATGATTGAGCCACAGGATTCTCTGAAATTAAATTTGTTCTTGCCCAACGCCAATTTTGATTGGCCTGGGCCCAACAGGCCAGCACTATACTGTTGAGCTCCGTTTAATCTTCAAAATATGTGGTTCGAGGATGTAAAATTTAGGAAAACTTCATACTTTGGTGACTTTCATTCAAATTGTAAACGTGCACGTTTGTCTGTAAATGTTTACTCTTCTTACTGAACTGATTGGAACTGAATTCAAGGTGGAGCGTAGGGTAAATGCTAAATGAATGTTGTTTTATAATTATTCCTCTGTCCGTCCGTACGTACGTCCCGTTTTCGTTCTCGCGAAATCTCAAGAACCGTTTGACGGATCAGTTTCAAACTTGGTATGAGTGTACATATTGGGGTGACAATGATCTGATTAGATTTGTGGGGGTCATGATGTCAAAGTTCAAGGTCACATGACTCTATATACGTATGAAAAAAATGCTTGTAATGGCAAAATTTAAAGAACAGAATATCAGGTTTCAATCAAACCTGGTACTTGAATGTTTCTTAGGGAGCCAATGTAGCCATCAAAGTTTGAGGTCATATGGTCAAGGTCACAGTGTATGTCAATTCAGTGCACATTACTTTAGGCTCTATAGTAAAATCGCGTGATGGCGGAGGCATCAGTCAAGGATCCATCTAGTTTTTATCTTATTTCCTTGCTAAAATTATTGCAATGAATGATTCCTGACTCCCAGGATGATATTCTCATTAGACATAACAATTGAAATTTGGTAATCAAAGAATTACCAATTTAAATTAATAGACCGCTTCTGTAATGTATGCAAATAATATGCGTATGACGTAAGACTCCCCCGTTGCCAAGCTTAACAATAGTAACTAGGTCCGGCAAGGTAAGTTTGTCGGAGCTTGCCGGACGTAGTTACTATTGTTAAGCTTGCCAACGGGGAGTCTGACGTCCCCGCATATTATTTGCATACATTACAGAAGCGGTCTATTGTTAAATAATCAAAGAGCATTCATTGAAAATTACATGATTTGAACCAGTTGAATCTTAAAAGCAACGGGTATCTGGGTAATTGATAGCAATAGTAAATTTCAATTGGTTTCAATGGGAATTTTGTTTTGGGCTGCAGAGATTTTTATAACTTCCCAGGTAGCAATATCAAAACTTGTTGGAAGTTGAAATCTGGTTGGATACCAAAGTTGGTCCAACGTTGGATTAACGTTGGATTTTTGAACTCCTTAGAAGTTGAAATCTGGTTGGATACCAACGTTGGATTAACGTTGGATTTTCAAACTCCTTATTTTGAAATCTGGTTGGATACGAACGTTGATCCAACGTTGGGAACTCGAAACCCATAATACGTTGGACAAACTTGTTGGATAAATGATGGATCGATAATGGTCCATCGTTGGCCAAACACGTTGTAGCAGCGTCATTTGGGCGTCCACAAGCATTGATGGTCCAATGTTGCTAGTCAACGTTGGGGAAAAAATGGCCAGCGTTGGTCTAACGATGGACCAACGTTTGTTTGCTACCTGGGTTTATTTTTTGTTTTGTTTCTTTTTCATCACACTACAGAATGCTCTGGCTCTTGTTAAGGGGTTTGATCCCAGCTGTCTGGATCAGGATAATGCAGCAGCCATGCGCATGTATGTGCAGAATGAACTCATCACAAAGGCCACCAATTCCAAGGACCCTCTGCGCAGACATGCTGACATGTGCATTGGCACATAGGCGTCAACAAAAAGATGAACCATGGGTGAGGTGTGATTCATGCGGTAGGTGGCTGCATATGAGGTGTGTAGACCTTCATGAGCAACCAGCTGCCGACGAAGACTACATCTGTCTTGTGTGCCATGCCCAATGCCACTAGGGGAGTCCAGCATGCAGTACTGAACTATTACAGGTCAACATGTCACATATGCGCAGAGGGTCTTTGGGGTTGGTGACCTTTGTGATAGCAGCCGAGCTGAATCTGCCCAGTGGTTCACCAAGCTGCTGCTCTCAACACACCAGTCACCTTCAGGTGTTGTTCCTGTATACTTTACAACCCCTCCCTGCCACCTCATCAATACCATCACCTACCACCAACCTATCTTCATCTAGTGCCGCTTCCACTGCAGACACCGATAGTCCACCAGCAGCCAACCCACCACTACAAAAGAATAATATCACAAGATGCTCTGACTTGTGATTGGCTTATTGAACACCACTCGCGACCTGTGGGTTATACAACCCAAGAACGCGTTATATGCCATTTTGTGCTTCTGCGGGACAATGAGTTGAAAGTAAATATTTTCTGAGGAAGACTTTATAGAAACTACATTTTCTGAAAGAAATTACCCAAGAAACCCAAATATGCACTCAATTGGAAATCACAAGAACTGAATGTCAGATTTCAATTTAACTTGGTACCTGAATGTATCTTTGAGAGTATTTTGTAGTGGGCATGAGGTCCAAGGTCAAGGTCACAGGACTCGTTTTGTAAAAAATATCTCATAAATGAGAAATAACTGTAAAACTTGGTACCTATAATTCTAATTTTGGGGAGCTAATAAAATATGTGGTCATGAAGGCAAAGGTCAACATCACTTATAGCTCATAGTTGTGATATGTCAAAATCTGATAGACAGATTGCTATTAAAATTGAGTTGACAGAATTAATTCTGTGAATGGTAATTTGGTCTTGATATATACAAATCGAGCAATGGCGGAGGCCTCATTTTTGACTATGCCAGACGAGGATGCATCTAGTTTTACTCTTTCTTTTGAAATCAAACACAAGTTTGTGGGACATAGGTCTTTAACGGGGACCACCAGGCAAAGAACAACTCATAATCATATACTTTGGTACCATTTTGTTCTATCCCACAATGCATCAATTTGTGACGTACGACCCTCACTATGCGCCTATCTATGTTTTTACACTGCAGCGAATGTGTTCCTTTGATCGGACCAATACAATACAATACTTCATCATGAATATAGTTTAGTCCACGATGCGCCACTGAACCAAGCCTTTGAGCATTACTGTTTTGTTGAACCGTTTGAAAATACTTGCCTGCCCGAAATTGTAACAAGTTTGGCTTTCATTGGAATTTGAATAGACACAAAGTCCTGTAAACATGGTTATTGAATTTGCTGGCTCTGCATGACCGGCTGTTATGAATGATACATGTAGGGATCATATGCAGTGGCACCGGATTGAAGCCTTCTCAAGAAATTGAGCAAAGTGAGGGTGCTACGTAAGGGCCTCATGATTGTGTGCAGTAAATTTGATTATTTCCTCAGAGTTAATGCCATTAGAAAAAATCTCTTAGAAATCAACCACAAAGCACATCTCTAGATCTATTTCCAATTATACTGTATTTTTGTTAAACTCGTCCGGAATTATTTAAAGACGTGGTAGCCTTTAGTATCCAAGTATGGTGTCTTTTTTTATGGTATCAATCAATCATAATCATGATGACACTGTTAACCTGTTTACCTCGCCATTTGATATAATGCTTTAATAGCTATATACAAGATTATTTTACGGACCGGTTGAGTTACCACATTGGACGCGCAAAAAAGAACCAATTGATATCTGCATTGGCTGACCATGGCATTGTATTCGCTTCTATTCAACCTAGCGTGAGTTCGCTGGTCAAGTAGTACACACAATAGAGGCGATCGATAAGCATGATATAGGCTCAGCGAAGTGGAAAATCTATGAAAATACTGTGAACTAACTTGCATGTGTTTGTTTACGAATATCCTGAAAGTAGACTTGTGTATTACCATGATAAACTTGTAACAAAACCATAATCACAGAGAAACATGATATACATGTTGCAAAGGGTTCAATTCCTTTGTATTCAGGTAAATACTATTGTACTTACAAGATGCATACATGTAGTTTATGCAATTAATATATCCCTTGCTCGGAACCGAGAAATCTTGGTTCCCGTATATGAGTAGGCGCATCGGGAACAGAGAATTCTCTGTCCCCGTAGTGAATGGGTTAAAGGGATAGTTGAGTTTTGGTAGAGAGGATGCTACACAATTTTTTTTTGGTGAGATAATGAAAAACTGAGAGTCAAATTTTAATGGGAGAATAAACTTTATTTGATCAAAATCGGTACAGAAACGGCTGAAATATCCATAAACATAACCATTTGTAATAAATGTGGGGCCCCACAAGTATTTGATCATTTTGAACCAGCCGTTAAAATTAATTTTAAAATGCTTCCTTATTTCAAAATGTTTAGAAGAGTTTTTTTTAGATAGTTGTTGATTATCTCTCTATCTAATATTTCAACAACACATCACATGCACAATATTTGATTTAAAATGGTCTAAACAAATGCATTTTTTAAAGCGCCCTCTTTTGTTTAAACAGCTTTTTTTTTTAATGATAACAGGCTTTTTACTGAATCGTTTTTAATTTTTGTATTCCCTTTGAGCATGGTAGAGTTATAATTATTAGTTTGTAATTTAATGGTGCAGGTTTTGGTTACTAAAACTGTACTATCTCTACCAGAACTCAACTATAAGTTTTGATTAAATGGTCATCCACTTATTTTCAAACAAAGTTTTGTAACTTTAAAGTTAATTGTTCATATTTTTACTCTTTCTTCAGAAATCATTTAAAGGAAACTAGTAACTTTGTTGACATGTGCAAACAGTGGTGAATGGCTGATACAATGTATATTGTTATGATCTGATTTGACCACTAGGTGGTGTGTGAACATAATTTCAATCGTAAATATATTTTTAACAAAAAGGAAATTTAAATGTAAAAAACTGTTGAAAACTGCTTGTCCACTATAAAAGCAAGTGTAGTAAAATGTAAATCAATGAAGCCGGGAGCTATCGAATCTGGCAGAAAGGAAATTTGAATAACTGAAACTTGTCTTATGATATACCATGGGCCGCGGAAAAGTTTTGAAAGTGAGGCCTGACCACATTTTAATTGTTATAATAGTTGTTATTTTATGCTTATGTATTTTATTATTTAAAAGGTAACGATGAGTATTAGTATTTTCCGAAGTGCCCCCACTATTATCTCAAGAATGGAGTGAGGGCGCTGCACATCACAATTTTTTGTGAGGTAAAGAAAAACCTTGAATGTCAAATTTGAGAGAACATGCAATTATAATGGCAGAATAAACCTTATTTGGTCAAAATTACCCAGAAACAGCTGAAATATCAATCCAATCTTTTAATTATTTGGGGCTCAAATAATTAGATGAATTTTTCAAAGAGTTTTTAAAATGCTTACACTTTCTTTGTCAACAATTATCAAAAGCGTTTTTTGAATATTTGTTAATGATATCTATGTTTCATCATTATTTAACAAGACATCACATGCATAATTTTTTATGAAAATGGTTGAAACCTTTTGAATGATAACAGGCTTTTTACGTAGTCCTTTCGAGCATGGTGGGGTTATAAATATTAGTTTGTAATGTCACTGTGCAGGTTTTGGGGACTAAAGTTTAGCCTTACCAAAATTGTATTACCCCTTTAAAATCGCATCATTGCGGAGGTGTAGTACAGTTTTGGTAAGGCTTATTTTTATTAACCAAAACCTGCAAAATAACATTACAAATTGGTTTTACATACATAAGTTGTGATATTTAACTTTACATAGAGCATACCTGATTGATGTAGAATATGTGTATACATGTATTAAACCAAATGAGAAGTTATTGAGGATATTTTGCATTACGAAACATCCATTTTTATCTACAGTAAGTTGTAAAGTTATTTCATAGATTTCAGATATAACTAAAAAACAATTAATTTCACAAGTTCTACGAACATGTTTTAAAATACTTTATATATACACCATAGTGAGCATGTTCATGTAATGTATGTACTTGAACACAAATGGATAACCTTGTGTGAGCAGTAACATAACAAACAGAACCCCTATTCACAGATAATGTGTAACAAGATGTGAAAGATATTTGGTTACATCAAATGACTTCAAATATTTAAAAGGCAGTTATGCTTGTCATATAATAAACCAATGAACAGGATATGCGTTTCCCTCCGTTTGTATTTTGATTTGTTTGCTTGTGTGTGCACGTGTGTGTGTGTGTGTGTGTGTGTGTGTTTGTGTGTGTGAGTTTGTAAACACCCCCAACCGATAGACACATTACCCTCCGTGGACCGTCCTCAATTGCAAGCGATTGCTGATTCAATTTCCATTCATGTGCGTGCACATATCAACAATCCAGAAAAAATGAATGAGCAACTCGCACATCCACGTGCAATGCCAATAATAATAGCACCTCTCCATCCAGCCTAGCACCTTTTTCCATTATAAGCCCTAGCTTTGAAAGTTTGGATAATATCTCTTTCTATCTGTATGGTAAAATAGTATTAGACATGCCACTCCCCCAAGCCTAGCACCTTTTTTCAATATATATATATATAAGCCCTAGCTTAATTTGAAAGTTTGCATAATATCTCTTTCTATCTGTATGGTACTATTAGACATGCCACTCCGCCCAGCCTAGCACCTCTCCACCCAGCCTAGCACCTTTTTCCATATAAGCCCTAGCTTTGAAAGTTTGCATAATATCTCTTTCTATCTGTATGGTAATATACTATTATTATACATGCCACTCCGCCCAGCCTAGCACCTCTCCACCCAGCCTAGCACCTTTTTTCCATATAAGCCCTAGCTTTGAAAGTTTGCATAATATCTCTTTCTATCTGTATGGTAATATACTAGTATTAGACATGCCTCTCCCCCCAGCCTAGCACCTTTTTTCAATATATATATATATATATAAGCCCTAGCTTAATTTGAAAGTTTGCATAATATCTCTTTCTATCTGTATGGTACTATTAGACATGCCACTCCGCCCAGCCTAGCACCTCTCCATCCAGCCTAGCACCTTTATCCATTATAAGCCCTAGCTTTGAAAGTTTGCATAATATCTCTTTCTATCTGTATGGTATTATACTAGTATTAGACATGCCACTCCGCCCAGCCTAGCACCTCTCCACCCAGCCTAGCACCTTTTTCCATATAAGCCCTAGCTTTGAGAGTTTGCATAATATCTCTTTCTATCTGTATGGTTTACTATGGTATAGTATTAGACATGCCACTCCGCCCAGCCTAGCACCTCTCCCCCCAGCCTAGCACCTTTTTGTTCAATATAAGCCCCTGCTTTGAAAGTTTGCATAATATCTCTGGTGACACGAAATATGCTCCGCCGACATATGCTCCGCCGACAATTGCTCCGAGAAATGCGACAAATGCTCCGCGACAAATGCTATGCGATATTTGCTCCGACGACATTTGTTCCGCCGACAAATGCTCTGCCGACATTTGCTCCGCCGACAATTGCTCCGGCGACAAATGCTCCACCGACATTTGCTCCGGCGACAAATGCTCCGCCGACATTTGCTCCGCCGACAAATGCTCCACCGACATTTGCTCCGCCGACAATTGCTCCGCCAACAAATGCTCCGAAGATGCGACAAATGCTCCGCCGACATTTGCTCCGCCGACAATTACTCCGCCGACAAATGCTCCGAAGATGCGACAATTGCTCCGCCGAAAATGCTTCGAATATGCGACAATTGCTTAGCCATGTTAGCCGACAATTGTTCCACCGAAATATGCTCCGGAGATACGACATTTGCTCCGGTGACAATTGCTCCGCAGGAATATATGCTCTGAAGATGACAGTACTTCAAATGGTCCAAAAACAACATATGTTCCTCAACCATAATTGTTCCACCGACATTTACTCCGCTGAAGATTAAACTCTTGAATGAATTCTCAAGTACCTTTGGTATGAAGTGCGCTTTTATATGTTATGCGAATCTCTTGTGAAATTTGAGTACAATAAGGGAGTTCGTACTTACAAACTGCGCATGCGCCAATTTCTGAGACGAACATTTATTTACCAAGATTGTACCCGAAAGTCATCGCTGTCGTCGATTTTGTGTGTTGTTCTATGGACCTTTCGTGCAATTATTGTCACATTGGAAACGTGTTTTCACGGGAAATTTGGCTCGAAGTCATAAATGTTTTTTTCTGAATTAATCATAATAGACATCTCATATACATGAGACTGATTTTTTTAAATTTATTTTTTCTATTTATTTTCGGATTTTAACAAAAATGTCAACGTTCGTATCTGGGCTTTTATTGAAATCGCAAAGGCCCCATACGTAGATTTGTGTGTACTGTTTTCTTTTAAGTGTTGAAAACGGGCAAAGATGTGATTTTTATTCAATTTTTTTTTGTTTTTAGCCTGCTTCAAGTTTGAAAACTAAAATGAATGGTTACATTTATTCAATTTTAAATATTTTAGGATTAAGGTGAGTTTTTTTTTGTCAGGTCTTTCAAACGTAATGAAACACAAGGAGAATTCACGCACGCACGCGGAAATTCTGCATAGAGCTCCTGTACTTTAAATGCGTGCGTGCGTCACAGGCTGTGCCGTAAACGTACGCGTAAAGCGTCAATTTTGGTACAATCTTCCGAAAACCCGGTTACGTCCGTTGCTCCATGGGCTAACTACGAACTCCCTTATTGATTCGATTACTGGAAACGTGCATACATGTGCAGAAAAAACAAAAAACAAAAAACAAACCACGTGCTTCCACCAGCGTACCCAGGATTTTTTCAGGGGGGGTTGCCAGGAAATTTGTTGTTGATCCATGACCAGTCCCAACATTTTCGAGCCCGAGACCAGGACCGGTCCAAAATTTTGAATCTAGACCAGGACCAAGTGGTTGATGAAATCCTGTCAGCGGGGGGGGGGGGGGGGGGGGGGGGGGGGGGGTTAGTCGTGGAAAATATCGAGTCCAAGACCAGTAGCCTACCGATAATTTTTTTCGCAGTCTAGACCATGTCCAGTCGCAAATTTTGGAAGCCGATACGGGGTAAATGACGGTCGAGACCGCTTTTAAATGGTCTCGAGACCGGCCAAATGTCGGCGGAGCAATTGTCGGCGGAACAAATGTCGCGGAGCAATTGTCGCAGCTTCGGAGCATTTGTCGGCGGAGCAAATGTCGGCGGAGCAAATGTCGGCGGAGCAATTGTCGGCAGAGCAAATGTCGGCGGAGCATTTGTCGGCGGAGCAAATGTAGGCGGAGCATTTGTCGGCGGAGCAAATGTCGGCGGAGCATTTGTCGGCGGAGCAATTGTCGGCGGAGCAAATGTCGGCGGAGCAAATATCGCGGAGCATTTGTCGCGGAGCATTTGTCGCATTTTTCGGAGCAAATGTCGGCGGAGCATTTGTCGGCGGAGCATATGTCATGGAACCAATATCTCTTTCTATCTGTATGGTATAGTATTAGACATGCCACTCCGCCCAGCCTAGCACCTCTCCCCCCAGCCTAGCACCTTTTTTTTCAATATAAGCCCCTGCTTTGAAAGTTTGCATAATATCTCTTTCTATCTGTATGGTATAGTATTAGACATGCCACTCCGCCCAGCCTAGCACCTCTCCATCCAGCCTAGCACCTTTTTCCATTATAAGCCCTAGCTTTGAAAGTTTGCATAATATCTCTTTCTATCTGTATGGTATTATACTAGTATTAGACATGCCACTCCGCCCAGCCTAGCACCTCTCCACCCAGCCTAGCACCTTTTTTCCATATAAGCCCTAGCTTTGAGAGTTTGCATAATATCTCTTTCTATCTGTATGGTTTACTATGGTATAGTATTAGACATGCCACTCCGCCCAGCCTAGCACCTCTCTTCCCAGCCTAGCACCTTTTTTTTTTTCAATATAAGCCCCTGCTTTGAAAGTTTGCATAATATCTCTTTCTATCTGTATGGTATAGTATTAGACATGCCACTCCGCCCAGCCTAGCACCTCTCCACCCAGCCTAGCACCTTTTTCAATATAAGCCCTAGCTATGAAAGTTTGCATAATATCTCTTTCTATCTGTATGGTAATATTCTAGTATTATACATGCCACTCCGCCCAGCCTAGCACCTCTCCCCCCAGCCTAGCACCTTTTTCAATATAAGCCCCTGCTTTGAAAGTTTGCATAATATCTCTTTCTATCTGTATGGTAATATACTAGTATTATACATGCCACTCCGCCCAGCCTAGCACCTCTCCCCCCAGCCTAGCAACTTTTTCAATATAAGCCCCTGCTTTGAAAGTTTGCATAATATCTCTTTCTATCTGTATGGTATTATACTAGTATTAGACATGCCACTCCGCCCAGCCTAGCACCTCTCCACCCAGCCTAGCACCTTTTTCCATATAAGCCCTAGCTTTGAGAGTTTGCATAATATCTCTTTCTATCTGTATGGTATAGTATTATACATGCCACTCCGCCCAGCCTAGCACCTCTCCCCCCAGCCTAGCACATTTTTTTCAATATAAGCCCCTGCTCTGAAAGTTTGCATAATATCTCTTTCTATCTGTATGGTAATATACTAGAATTATACATGCCACTCCGCCCAGCCTAGCACCTCTCCACCCAGCCTAGCACCTTTTCCCATATAAGCCCCTGCTTTGAAAGTTTGCATAATATCTCTTTCTATCTGTATGGTATAGTATTAGACATGCCACTCCGCCCAGCCTAGCACCTCTCCACCCAGCCTAGCACCTTTTTCAATATAAGCCCTAGCTATGAAAGTTTGCATAATATCTCTTTCTATCTGTATGGTAATATACTAGTATTATACATGCCACTCCGCCCAGCCTAGCACCTCTCCCCCCAGCCTAGCACCTTTTTCAATATAAGCCCCTGCTTTGAAAGTTTGCATAATATCTCTTTCTATCTGTATGGTAATATACTAGTATTATACATGCCACTCCGCCCAACCTAGCACCTCTCCCCCCAGCCTAGCAACTTTTTCAATATAAGCCCCTGCTTTGAAAGTTTGCATAATATCTCTTTCTATCTGTATGGTATTATACTAGTATTAGACATGCCACTCCGCCCAGCCTAGCACCTCTCCACCCAGCCTAGCACCTTTTTCCATATAAGCCCTAGCTTTGAGAGTTTGCATAATATCTCTTTCTATCTGTATGGTTTACTATGGTATAGTATTAGACATGCCACTCCGCCCAGCCTAGCACCTCTCCCCCAGCCTAGCACCTTTTTGTTCAATATAAGCCCCTGCTTTGAAAGTTTGCATAATATCTCTTTCTATCTGTATGGTAATATACTAGTATTATACATGCCACTCCGCCCAGCCTAGCACCTCTCCACCCAGCCTAGCACCTTTTCCCATATAAGCCCCTGCTTTGAAAGTTTGCATAATATCTCTTTCTATCTGTATGGTATAGTATTAGACATGCCACTCCGCCCAGCCTAGCACCTCTCCACCCAGCCTAGCACCTTTTTTCCATATAAGCCCTAGCTTTGAGAGTTTGCATAATATCTCTTTCTATCTGTATGGTTTACTATGGTATAGTATTAGACATGCCACTCCGCCCAGCCTAGCACCTCTCTTCCCAGCCTAGCACCTTTTTTTTTTTCAATATAAGCCCCTGCTTTGAAAGTTTGCATAATATCTCTTTCTATCTGTATGGTATGGTATTAGACATGCCACTCCGCCCAGCCTAGCACCTCTCCACCCAGCCTAGCACCTTTTTCAATATAAGCCCTAGCTATGAAAGTTTGCATAATATCTCTTTCTATCTGTATGGTAATATACTAGTATTATACATGCCACTCCGCCCAGCCTAGCACCTCTCCCCCCAGCCTAGCACCTTTTTCAATATAAGCCCCTGCTTTGAAAGTTTGCATAATATCTCTTTCTATCTGTATGGTAATATACTAGTATTATACATGCCACTCCGCCCAGCCTAGCACCTCTCCCCCCAGCCTAGCAACTTTTTCAATATAAGCCCCTGCTTTGAAAGTTTGCATAATATCTCTTTCTATCTGTATGGTATTATACTAGTATTAGACATGCCACTCCGCCCAGCCTAGCACCTCTCCACCCAGCCTAGCACCTTTTTCCATAAAGCCCTAGCTTTGAGAGTTTGCATAATATCTCTTTCTATCTGTATGGTATAGTATTATACATGCCACTCCGCCCAGCCTAGCACCTCTCCCCCCAGCCTAGCACATTTTTTTCAATATAAGCCCCTGCTCTGAAAGTTTGCATAATATCTCTTTCTATCTGTATGGTAATATACTAGAATTATACATGCCACTCCGCCCAGCCTAGCACCTCTCCACCCAGCCTAGCACCTTTTCCCATATAAGCCCCTGCTTTGAAAGTTTGCATAATATCTCTTTCTATCTGTATGGTATAGTATTAGACATGCCACTCCGCCCAGCCTAGCACCTCTCCACCCAGCCTAGCACCTTTTTCAATATAAGCCCTAGCTATGAAAGTTTGCATAATATCTCTTTCTATCTGTATGGTAATATACTAGTATTATACATGCCACTCCGCCCAGCCTAGCACCTCTCCCCCCAGCCTAGCACCTTTTTCAATATAAGCCCCTGCTTTGAAAGTTTGCATAATATCTCTTTCTATCTGTATGGTAATATACTAGTATTATACATGCCACTCCGCCCAACCTAGCACCTCTCCCCCCAGCCTAGCAACTTTTTCAATATAAGCCCCTGCTTTGAAAGTTTGCATAATATCTCTTTCTATCTGTATGGTATTATACTAGTATTAGACATGCCACTCCGCCCAGCCTAGCACCTCTCCACCCAGCCTAGCACCTTTTTCCATATAAGCCCTAGCTTTGAGAGTTTGCATAATATCTCTTTCTATCTGTATGGTTTACTATGGTATAGTATTAGACATGCCACTCCGCCCAGCCTAGCACCTCTCCCCCCAGCCTAGCACCTTTTTGTTCAATATAAGCCCCTGCTTTGAAAGTTTGCATAATATCTCTTTCTATCTGTATGGTAATATACTAGTATTATACATGCCACTCCGCCCAGCCTAGCACCTCTCCACCCAGCCTAGCACCTTTTCCCATATAAGCCCCTGCTTTGAAAGTTTGCATAATATCTCTTTCTATCTGTATGGTATAGTATTAGACATGCCACTCCGCCCAGCCTAGCACCTCTCCATCCAGCCTAGCACCATACGATACCCAGCTGCAGAAGTATCATGACGTCATCACGTAATGAATATTCATGAACGCCCAGCCTAGCACCTCAATACGTTACCGTAGATGACAGCCGAAAATTTCGGAGGTGAATATCTTGTATTGTGATCAAAAGTTTAAACTTACAGTTATGTTTACTACCAATACAGATGAACTTTCATAGTGATAGGTATTACCATACTGTTGTGTGTAGCTGGCAGTACATGGTCAATGCATGGATGGCAGGTATTTGATATTTGTCATACCATGAGTGCTTATGTAGTCAGTGCTACAAGGAAAGTGTGTATGGCATATAAATAGTCGTTCTAGCATGACTAATTGCATTTTTGATGCGCGCTCACTAATTTTTTGCTAGTAGTCTGGTCGTGCCAGTAAAATAATTTGTTGGTGGCCCTACATAAATGTTTACTGACCCCACAAATAATGTTTAAATTGTAATTTTTCATTGTCATAATCTCATATCACCAAAGACTGTAGAATTATAAGACTGATCACTACGGTCGCGCAGTGATGTTCCTCCAAACAGAATGAAGATTTAATTCGAGCTTAAGAGTACATCTGATTGCAACTAGAGGTTTAGGTTAAGTACTAAAGTTTATTCATTTTAATTAATAAAAAAAACATTGTAAAATGATATACGGTAGCTTTTTTAGAACAAATGTTTCCTTTGTTAGTATTAAATTAAACAAAAATAAGGATCAAAACGTATGATTGAGTGACCCTCACATCGGCACACTAAAACATTTCCGACAGTTTAAAACTTAAAAATTGTACACATTTCTTGAAATTGTACTCACACATTGAGAAAATAGTGCAGATTCCAATGCGATGATCAGATTTGCGATGTATTAATTATATTTTGTTGGCATCATTTTACAAATTTACTCGTCGCGGACGATCTACGCATTATTTCTCCTCAAAATTTCGACCAGTTTAGTTTTCAAGGGTAGCGCGCATCATCACATGCGCGATTTTTCACAACACGCGCAAAAACAAATATTACGCGGTGTGCCGATATTAAAAACAGTGCCGATGTGTAGTACACCTACATACTTACTAAAACTCGGCAAATTCAGGCTAGTATGACGATTGAACATCAGCCTATCTCCATACTTGATTGCAGCTAGGGGACATATTGTTTTGCTTATTTAATATTACTTATGTTTAGTTAAAAATATTTAAAAATTATAGATGGTATTTTTTACGTTCAAAATTATAGCTGTGAGAATTTTATTTTAGAAATTTAAAGATCTTACCGTGTAGAGAAAAAATGGCAATGGCTGCTCGCGTATTTTAATGTTAACGCGCGCCTAGTGCGCACACTGTCTTTATTTAATTATTTATTATTGTACGCACAACCAAGTGCGCAAACAAAGTTTCACGCGTGATATGCAAATTTGGGGTCATCAAACTTAATCATGTGTTCTTGAAATTATTTTTAGACAGACCGATGTAAACATTGTTATTGTGACGTCATAATGAATAGCCCGCGTATCAAAGTGCGTGCTAATTTTGTACATCGCGCTCTGCCCATTAACTTTGTACAGGATAATTGTACAGTGGTCGGTCTTTCCATTAAGCGTCTTTGGTATCACTCTGTGAACTGATAACAATTATAGAAAAATATATATATATTTTTTTTTTGCCCTGGTAGCTTTCCCAATTATTGCTGAAATAATGCAGATGAAACCTTATTTTCGTTTTCGTTGCTTCTCATTTCACGCCCAAGCCTACCCGACCAGAGTCCAGACTGCCCTGACCGTTGCTAAAGCCCTGTGGCAGAATTATGTTGTGCATTATGGAATCCCCGAGAGAATACACAGCGACCAGGGTAGATCCTTTGATGCTGCTGTCATCAAAGAGCTGTGCAGTCTGCTGGGCGTCGACAAAAGCAGGACCACACCCTATCACCCCCATGGTAATGGTATGACGGAGAGGTTCAATAGAACCCTCCTCGACATGCTGGGGACACTATTACCCGAGCATTAATCGCGGCGGAAAGACCATGTATCCGCCATGACCTTCGCATACAACGCAAGATGTCACTCTTCGACTGGATTCACGCCCCACTACCTGATGTTTATGACAGAACCAAGGACCCCAGCTAATTTGGTGCGGGACTTGGATGCGGACAGGGCCGAGGCGACCCGAGGACAAGTAGAGTACATCCAGCAAGTCAGAGGAGGCCTGGAGGATGCATTCCGCGCTGCTAACACAGCGGCTGACCAGGCAAGGAGAAGCAGAAAAGGGTGTATGACCGAAAGTCCAAGGGGACAGACTTTAAAGGGGCCCTGCATACCAAATGCATGTTGACTTCTGTTTATCTGTATTAGTGGACACATACAATATTTGTAAACATTTTGACCTTACTATGTATTGTATATTTTTAAACATTGTATAATTTATTTTTCTTCATGTTGCTAAGCCCCACCTCCTAAAAAAACCTCCAGAGTAAATTCTATTGTTGACCTGCAGTGACATCATCTGTCAATCACTGGTCAGCGAACATGAGATTAACACAAGATGAAAGTACAAAAAGAACATCCACACAAAAGCATGCCCTGCATACCTCCATGCTATAGCTTAGACAGTGCTTTTATTCTGACATAGCAACAGCTATTGAAATTGAAGGTGTGCAAGTTGGTATTCTTTTCAGCCGTGTGATGCTATTGGGATTAGGCACTCGGCTTGGGTGAAGGTAGCTTCTTTGTAACTGAGTGGTGAATGGCTGATGATGTCACTGCAGGTCAATAATATTTAGAATTTAGTCTGGAAGGTTTTTTATGAGGTGGGGCTTAGCAACATGAAGAAAAATAAATGATAAAATATACAAAACATATTTAGGTCAAACTGTTCACAAATAATGAATGTGCACACTAATACAGATGAACAGAAGTCAACATGCATTTTGTTTGCAGGGCCCCTTTAAGGTAGGCGACAAAGTACTTGTCGCAAACAAGAACCTCCGGGGTAGGAGAAAGATCGCGGATAGGTGGGAGGAGCATCCATACACTGTTATCAGTAAGGTCGAGGGTCAGTCTGTGTATGTTGTTCATAGGGATGACAACGATGTCGAACACACGATTCATATGAACATGCTGACTGCATGTACATTCCTCACAGATGGCTACGATGCCTCAAGCGAAGAAGAGAAAGTGGATAGTATAGGTGAGGAGTCGGTATCCAATGACATCCTCGGCCCCGATAGGTCCCCTTCTGAATCCAACTCTACCCTCCGTCCCAAGCCCCAGAGAACTCAATACCTCCAAAAGGCGACGTAAGGCCCCTGATCGTAGAATAATGTAGAATAATAATTCATTTGTCATTATGGGACTGTAATATATTGTTGAGGACAACAATATTCAAACTACTGTTGTGTAGGGATCGGATATTATATTTGTTCAGCAGAGAGGTACATTAATGAGGGAAGCGGGAGGCATATATTCCGGAGTAATATGTATTATTTATTCATACTCTAAACTTTAGAGTATTCAAACAGTTCTCACATGAAACAGTAGAATGGTATATAATAAGTAGCCAGAAGAAATAAGCACATGTACTAGCTCAGTGAAGGTCTGAGCTAGTTCTCCTCCTGTTACCAGGGGTACACATCAATATATAGTTTTAGAGAGGTGAGAAAGACTCTCTCTTTCTTCTTAATCCAAACACATGTCCTATTATCTACCAAGGAGGTTAATCCTCATTAGGGCATGATCAAATGTTTTCTCAAGATAGGGAGGAAGCGGCAACATCAGAGGTTGTTATTGATGGAAGGGGCAGTCAGGTTTATAAACAAGATAAGATCTGAACAAGGGGGCTTTTGGAAGGAAGTCGAATCTTACCAACTTGGGAGATAACATTGATTATAAAAACAACAGTGGGTAGGCTTCAGAGGCTCAATAGAGTAAAGATATTATCTAGAAGGGGCGTGTGGGGGTACTGGTACTTTCACTAAAAAGGGGGAGGGTGTTTAATACAACCACTACATTACATCCCCTTTGTTTAGAAAAAGAGGCTCCTCTCCGTTTTTTTTTTTTTTTTTAATTAAGGGAGAACTAAACTGAACTGTTTGATAAATGGTATTAAACAAAATATAAACAAATTATGAATGAACGATTGAATGAATGAAGGGTGATAAGTGAAACGTTATTCCGTTGTTCCATTTCCTCTTTCTTAAATCACTCTTTCTCTCTCTCTCAATTAAATTATCAAAGTGAGATTATCATATCAAATAACTTAATCATCGACATACTCCATTTTGCCAATATAATGCTGAATATTGTATACGTATACATATACTAAATCTAAAAATAGTGCAGACTTAGGCACAAAAAACAAACTAGTGTAGACTTATACACTTAATAACTATGAACATTCATGCAGACTTATGCACTGTTCAGGTTAACAAATTATAACTTCAAAAGTAACGTGCAGACTTTGGCACTAATAACACAAACAGAAATATAAATGTTCATTAACCACATAAGAAGTGGCAACACAAACTAAAAAGAACATACTAATAATACTTTTCATCATTCCGTATTCCTGTAACAAGGACAAACAAGTAATCATAATACTTGTTATGTTATGAAAATTTCCATACAATCGTAACCATAACCAAGTTACGTGTAAATGCTAATAATCCAAAGCATTATATCAACATAATTATAAAGCAAAACAAAGTAACAGGAGCGCTCAAGGTGTTGACAGTAGTCTATGTTAATAGGCTCCGATCGGTGTACTTCAAATGAAGTATCAACATAGAATTGACAAACTATCAAACCTATCCTGTTTTGTATGTTGCATTTATGCAATCATGTTAAATCGATGAACATAATGAACAAGTGCATTCAAACTTATCACATATCGCAAGGCAGGATAATTCAACCTGTCTAAGTCATCAAATTGATGTAATACGATATAATGTCGTCCATTAACAAATATTGTATTGGCTTATCAAGCCAAAAAAACAAATCTTAGCAGAACATAAAACAAGTTTGTGCACTAACTATAATTCTTTATCAAAATCGTACGGCATGTAATAGACTTCTAAATCAATCCATACGAGAAACAAATACGAATGATTGTATAGAAACAAAATAACCATAATAGCTTTAACATCCTTAAATGAGGGTTTACCTAATTTCCATAAGTATATCAATTATATAATCGTCTTTTAGCCTTTGTATGCGACTTGGCTAGGGTCACATTAATTGTGAGTATACTGTACATAAATGTAACTTTGCAAGGGTTACACAAATTGTAAATACAGTATATAAATGAAAGCAACGGGAGCGCTAAATGAGGGTAATACCTAATTTCCATAATACCTGTATATCAATTGTATAGCAATCGTATGCAACTTCTTAGGTTACATAAATTGTGAATACAGTCAATAAATGCAATTTGGCTAGGATTACATAAATTGTGAATACAGAATATATTTACATGCTCATCAAGAAATGAGTCAATGAAGCAAGCGCATGGAAATGCAGTACGATCAAACACATTTCCCATTAAATTCAATCACACAAAATAAGGCTAATAGGGATCAAACTTAAACATATACTTTCAAATCTGCTAGTCAAAAGCAATGTAATGATTATTAAGTCTCACAAATACGAACGTAATTCCTGTAATGCTCATTAAAATGATGAATGCAAGTTCCTCTTATTCTAACAAGGAAGTTAATCCTCATTAGGGCATGATCAAATGTTTTCTCAAGATAGGGAGGAAGCGGCAACATCAGAGGTTGTTATTGATGGAAGGGGCAGTCAGGTTTATAAACAAGATAAGATCTGAACAAGGGAGCTTTTGGAAGGAAGTCGAATCTTACCAACTTGGGAGATAACATTGATTATAAAAACAACAGTGGGTAGGCTTCAGAGGGTCAATAGAGTAAAGATATTATCTAGAAGGGGCGTGTGAGGGTACTGGTACTTTCACTAAAAAGGGGGAGGGTGTTTAATACAACCACTACATTACACTACCGTGCGTCCCCCAAAAAACTATACACTTTTGAAATGTCTGCCGAATAATAAATATATGATTCTGGGGGAAAAGTTTTATATGTATGGAAAGCTCATACACTCAACTTTCATATGACACCAACAAATCCGAAAATAAGTCATGCTTGGGTGAGCACTGCTCACTTTTGTAAAGGGTATGAAAATTAGGTTGCGCAGGAATTAGCCTTCCAATTTGTGAGAGATAAATCCTTTGGAGCTTACGGAATTGAGGATGATGTGACCAATTTATGATCAATTGTGATGAGTTGGGGATGGCTGAGTGAAATTTGTGGTTTATGGGATTAACATTTTATGCATGAGTGAACAGGAATTGCATTTATTATTGTAGCATTGTAACTTTCCCTGGTAGACTCAGTGGTGTGTTCATGGGAGTCAGGACGGGGTGATGGTACATGGTGCAGGGGAGGTGAAATGTAGGGTAGGACTTTGTTGGGTAGATGGGATAAGGGTCAAGAGGACATGTATGCCCCTCCCCCCCCCCCCCCCCTCCCCCCCTCTCTCTTTCTCTCTCTCTCTTCCTGGATGTGCTTGTGCATATCTCGACAATTCATATTCGTTGGTCTCCACTCCAAAATATCCAGACCACCTTCCCTTATCCCGAATTCTACCTACATTTCCAAAATTGGACTGGTTGCTATTATCCATTGACACCTGACATCAATCACAATCTATCAGTCAATCAATCAATACCGTGAATTAGACAATCAACACTCAGCTATCAATCACTTAAAGAGGTATTATAAACATTAATGAAATGTTAAACTGTTTCAATTTTTCGAAAGACAAACTCTTACTCTCTAGTATAAAACATTCCTATTCCATTATGTATCTGCAGTGATGATGAAATAACATGACAAACATAGCAGTTTGAGAGCGCTTCGTCACCAAAAAACGTAAACCGATCTAATCATGATAATGATATGCATATGACCCCGTGACGTCATAACCAGGAGTCAGCACAACTAGCGCTAGCGAGCTCATAATAATATTCGCGCGCCTGAGCCTAAAATACCGTTAACAAATCCAAACAATTGCCCAATGTTTGTGTAAAAGTACATATTTTACCGTATGAGTGGTTATTTTTAGCGAAATTATCGACTTGTTTGACAAATTGATCAACGCAAATTGAACATGGATTGTGCATCGAAAAAAAAACCCCTACGGAACACGCACTAGAAGGTCTGCCAGAGTTTCGGCAGGCCCCGCGCTGCGAGAGAGGTAGCTAGCTAGCGCGCCAAGCCGTTTGTAAGTTGCACTCTTAAAAAGTGCCGAAAAGGAACGAAAATGCAAGATTATCACGATCGCACCTATTCTAGACTTTCTCTTATTTTACTTACATGTTTGCAAGACTTTTAAAACAAATACGAGAACAATTACCTGCAAAAACGGCAAAAAAAAACTGATAATCTCCTGTTAATTTCCTAACTCGCTCGGACCAGGTAAACTGAACCTAGCGCAGGTTTGTTGCCAATTTGCAAACGGGCCGGCGTAGACTACACTACACGTTATATGATATTGCAGCCCAGAAATTGGCAACGATCACAAACAATCTGATTTTCGGCTATGTTCAATCGCAGCTCGCGTAGCAACTAACAAGCACTTTGATTTGATTTGTTTTGAATGTTTTACTCGGTTTTACTTCAGGAAAAGTCATATTTTGCTAAAAACTGAGGTAATACTGAATTTCCGTAATTTCCGTAATTTCCGTAATTTCCGTAACTGAGGTAATAACTATATTTCCGTAAATATTGTTTCATAAATCCAGCAAAGTATCGATACTTGTCATTGTATTGCCGTATAAAAAGATGAATTTGAGCGCGAAACACTGCATTTTTGCAGACCGGTTTATGAGATTCGATCGATGAAGCCGCTGCGGAGTGCCGGAGCAGCAGTCCAGCTCAGCTGCCTGTGCTGGCGGCTGCGCCCGCGCGCGGGCGGCCGCCCGGACGACCGGGCGAGGGCTGAGTGGGTATATTCTAAAATCATATCGGAGATTTCATCGTCTCCTCGAAGCGATTTAAGAGTGAGGATGCGCCTTTATTTAGCAATGATATTTGTTGTATTTGTGGAGACAAATAATCAAAAGGAATTATGAAAATGGTGTCTGCAAATATGCCTCAAAACCGGGTAATTGCCCCCTCTGACAAGTGACCCCTGTATGCCCCTGTCCATGCCCAGCCAATGTGTTCCTTGTTATGACGTCACACAAATTACCGTGACCTTTCCTTTTTCTAAAACATCGATTTTGGGAATTCCCCCAAAATGCTTTTTTTTTTACTTTTTTTTTTTTAACAGTTATTCGTAAACACTAATTTGTTATCATTTATATGTCAGCTTTTTGATGTTAAAATATGAACTCAAATTGGAATGATTTATAATACCTCTTTAATCAAAAATGTATCAGTCAATCGGTACATGTACATGTACCATCCCCATCACCCCATCCTGACTCCCATGAACACACCACTGAGACTACCAGGGAAAGTTACAATGCTACAATTAAAAAAAATGCAATTCCTGTTCACTCATGCATAAAAGTTTGGTTTAATAAACCATAAAATTAGCTCAGCAAACCCAAACTGATCGCAATTGATCATGAATTTATCATATCACCCTCAATTTTGTAAGCTCCAAAGGACTTACCTCTCACACATTGGAAGGCTAATTCCTGCGCAACCTAATTGTCATACCCTTTACAAAAGTGAGCAGTGCTCACCCAAGCATGAATTATTTTCGGACTTTTTGGTGGCATATAAAAGTTGAGTCCATAAGCTATCCATACATATACAACTTTCCCCCCAGAATCATATATTCTTTATTCGGCAGCCATTTCAAAAGTGTATAGTTTTCAAAGGATTTACCTCTCACAAATTGGAAGGCTAATTCCTGCGCAACCTAATTTTCATACCCTTTACAAAAGCGAGCAGTGCTCACCCAAGCATGAATTATTTTCGGACTTTTTGGTGTCATATGAAAGTTGAGTTTATGAGCTTTCCATACATATACAACTTTTCCCCCATAATCATATATCTTTTATTCGGCAGCCATTTCAAAAGTGTATAGTTTTTTTGGGGGACGCACGGTAGTGGTGAATGTTACTGTCAATTTTTATATTCAGATTATATTTATATTGTTTTCATTGTTGAGGAGAACAATGTTTAAACTAGTGGTGAATGTCGTGGTAATTTTGTACCGTAATATATATTTATAGGATTGTACTTGGATATATATTTTTGTAATATTTTATTGGAATGTTGTATAATTTTAGTTCTGTACTCAGTATAATGCTGGTAGGCAGTATACATGATATATAGTGTAACCAACAATTATTTGGACACCCTGAAAAATATATACGAAAAACCCCGAAAAACAAGGAAAGGAAGATAGTCATTCAAAAAAGACTTTATTCACAGACTGAATCATAAAGGTGATAAACTTCAATTAAGGATATATGAAAATTTCATATTTCAATGGCCTATTGTTCCTATTGTTCTCAGTTGTTCATGTTTTGAGGTTATTTGGACACCTATTAGTGAAGGTAACTCAGCCAGTTTTCAGTCCTGCTCAATACCTTGTTGGTCCTCTCTTGGCAGCAATCACTGCTCGAAGCCTCCAGGGCATGCTCTCCACCAGATTTCTGCAGATGGTAGGTGTCCAAATAACCTCGAAACATGAAAAACTGAGAACAATAGGAACAAAAGGCCATTGAAATATTAAATTTTCATATTTCCTCTATTGGAACTTTGTCACCTTTATGATTCAGTCTGTGAATAAATCATTTTTTGAATGAATATCGTGATTTCCTTGTTTTTCTTATATTGTTCAGGGTGTCCAAATAATTTTTGGTTACACTGTATGTATTTTGAGGTAGAAAGACAAAGTTGCTCAGCTTTCTGTTTTAGTTCCTCTTTCAAATTTATAGGCCTACCTTCTCTTTCACACCCACCCATATATTGATCTTTCCTGTACCGCCCCTATTCATGTTCCCCATAAACCCGCCCTGTACCAATCTGCTGGTCAGCTCTATTCAAACACTCCCCCAGCCCCAAGCCCCAAATCTGGACAAGTTCAAAGCCCTCTTTGTTATGTGTTATATCCTCCTCCTTTATGTTATCTCGCTTAGTTACATTAAGTTTGTTAAGTGTTTACCAACAACTTGAATCTTGCTTTTGGAGAAAAGGTATAAATATGAAGTGTTAGAAAGCTAATATCATTCCTCGTAAAAGTAACCGTGCTGTGAAGTTGGATCCTGAACCAGTAGACCTGAAAAGCCATTTTGTGTTAGTGTAGTGCTGGTGAAAGCTGTCCTTGCATTGCTGACTACAAGGTGTTGATGGTTACGCTGTAATCTGTATAAAACTGTGTTGTGTCAGGTTTTATGTTTTAACTTCTGGTTTCAATTTTCGCAGGTCACATATACAATGTATGATTGTTATTTTGAACCTAATTGGTAATTAAGTTAATCATTCATTCATTCAAAATTGGTCCATCGAGTTATGCATGCATTGAGTGAGTACACATCAAAGGCAAGATTATCACTTTTTGACTCATGTGACTTTTAAAAAGTGACATTGTCGCCTGTGATGTGTGCTAATTCATCCATGGCATGGCGGACCAAGTTTATTTTCACGGAGACGGTTAGCCCCATAAGTTTAGAAATAATCCTGCGAAATTGTGTTACTCAAATTTATTAGTTAAAAAGTTTACGCTATTTTGATTAGGGGAGGGGGCTTTACTTTTTGGTTGTGATTCTGATAATAATTTTCTAAGAGATTTGAAACTTAAATATTGTCATTTGTCGATATTTCCTCTTCATCAAGTAATTGTGAACATTTGTGTATGCTTTGCATACTCGGTAATGCAAATTGATCTGTTGTAAATGATTCTCTTCTGAGACTATCAAAGTTCATTTCATGCAATGAAAATGCAAATGTCAGTTTCTCTGTGTTTAATTGGTTTGTGCATATGTGTGTCATACATTTTTAATTAGTGTAATTATGTAGTGTTGGTAGTTACGTTTACTGAACATAAAAAGACTTGACATAAACATGCATACATGCAAAAATGTGTGTTAAGTTTTACAAGGAAAAATGTGCGTGTTTTCCCAACCTAAAACAAACAAAACGCTGTTAGTTGGAAGATGGTAATGGTAAGTTATTGGTTGTGGTTTGTTGTTGTGGTGATCCTGTTTGTGGTAGTGTTTTTTTTTTGTTTTTGTTGAAGTTATTGAAAGCAATGTTTGTGGTGATGGAGGTAGTAAGTGGTATATGTTCTGGTGAGTAGTGGATTTGGTAGAGGAGTGGGTGAGGGTATTGGAGGTGGTTTAGTAAAGATGTTAGTGGCGGTAGTTGTTATGTAGTTGGTATAATAGTTATAGTGGTAGCCACACACACACAGACACACACATACACAAACACATTTTTTGGTCTTAAAACAAAATTACACAAGCATAAAAGAACAATTTAATAAAACTCATTGTGGTGTGAGATGGGATGGGGAAGGAGGGAACTCCTCAATTGCTCCCCTCATCCCACCCATCCCGGATGCGACCTGTTTTTGTTGTCAGTCCGACCCACTCCCACACCACTTTTTAGTATTGTTAGATATTAACTTGTTCTTTTTGTAAAGCGCATAAAGATGTTAATTCATATTAATGCGCTTATATAAATGTAATTTATTATTATTTCTATTGAGTTATATATAAGTACTGGTTATGCTGATGGTAGTGAGGGTTGTTAGGGGTTATGGTGATTGTAATAGAGGTGGTGGTTGTAGAGATGAGGGAGTGGTACTGGTGGGTAGTGGTGATTGAGGTAAGCAGTAGTAGCATACACACACATCAATCAATAATTGGCAGCATGGAAATCTTAAATGGGGGGGGGGGGGGGGGGGGGGGTGGAGGGGGGTCTAAATTAGCTGACTACATTAGACCGAAATATAGGGTCTTTTTGAGCTATACGATAATCGTGGATACGGGAGTTAAGGTAGGGGTTTTTTGAAGAATTAAAACCTACGAAAATATGGGCATAATACATGAACTTGGAGTTACACAAACGGGGACCGGCGGAACTTTCTTCTTTTCTTTTGGCTTGAAACATAAGCACAGAACAACTATAATAACAGTCAAAATGTGGTCAGCCCCCCTCCCCCCCACACACACTTACAAAACTGTTCCACGGCTCCCTGCCCCTGCCCCTGCCCCTGCCGGAACCCCTCGAATGGCTGGTACTTACATGTAGTCTAGGAAGACTGACTTAGAAGGAGAATAATGGACTTGAGCCCCGACTACTTGTCAAGTCAGTCATGAACATCTACACTATTACCCCACTATAACGAACTTGTAGTTAGTCATGTTAAAGGAAATGTGTTGTTTGTATGGGATAATTCTGAGTGGGTAGGGGCATTACCCCCCCCCCCCACTCCCCCCCCCCCCCCCCCCCCCCCGTCCGTGATCGCCTATGATTGTTGGTAATAAATTGACCACACCTATTAATGTAACTTTTATTCTTTTGCTTTGTCTTCCCTCGCAACTATGTTTACAATTATTTACCACACTAAAAATAAAATGTCTCTTAAATCATACAAGGCTTACCCTAAAATATAGAGTCAGTAAACAAAATTATCTTTTGATAGCGAAACGAAAATAATTTTCAATTGAGGAATGCTTGTTGGTTGTTATCTAACTGGAAGGATAGTCAACAGATCATCTTGATCAAAACAATGCGCAATAAGGGATTTTATTTCCTTAGAAATTCCTGTATATCGAAAGACTAATACATGTATTTGGATATACAGCTCAGTCCTCATATTGATAATATGACGGATGTGTACAACTGATGCACTAGAAAGGCGTGTCATTACGGGCTGAAACTCATGACTTCATAACAATAATTAGGCTACTTTAATTTAGTTGTAATGTGCACCTGATGTGAAACTTTTGTCAACAAAATAACACCTCACTATATTCGAGGCAGAGTTAACTAAGTTATTGGTGTCACTAATTTATCTTATACACGGGACCTCCATTAGTCATCCTATCCGACGGATTGAGTGTTTCTGCAGGAGAACGGGAAAGTCGATAAAACACAACAAGAGTTAGCTTGAATGTAATGCGTCATAAAAGACAAAGTAATATCATCTGTTGAATAGATCATAATGTGAATTCAACGAGCTGCGGTATTTAGATGAGTTCAGGCAAAGATTTTTCCTATCCAAGCATTGATGTGTAATATTACGTTATGAGTGCACCAACAACTAAATTATGTCAGAATGCTTGTCAGTTCTATTTTTAATTTGAGATCATGTGTGCTGATTATGTTTTAGAAATTCAGAACACGTTTTTTTATCAGTTTTCTTTACAAATGTTCAGAAAATAACCAGTATCAATTCTTTTACAAAATTGCTTGTTGTCATATACAGTAAGATAATATTTATTTAATGTTTATTGTCATTCGTACAACTTGTTAAACAGTTAATTTGCCTCGACACTCAAAATACAGTAATGCATGAAATGATTCACGCTTATTGAAAATATATTTCACTGTGTAAAAAAGTGGAAGTATGCCATCTACGGGCGGCTGACTAGCCGTAAGCTAGGGAAAAGGCATGACAATGACAATGACAATGACAATGAATTTTTTATTTCTCAAAAAAACGGCCCCTCACGGGGGCATGGGAGAAATACAAAGATACAACACGTGTATATAAACATATATGCGTAAATATTATTAGAACTAAATATTTACATTAAGTATAAACATGATAACAAACAAACAAAATCTTTGGCAACACTCTGGCGACATTTAACACCTTGCAAGAAAATATGAACAATATAATGAATAGCACAACTTTAAACTAACACACACAATAACTTATTTGGCACTAAGAGAACTTAGACATAATAATTCTACAAAACCTTGATAAATTCAAGAACTGCTTAATATTACTGGTATTGAATAACTGATACATCTTATATACATTTGGCCTCTTATAATAACGACCTTTAACTAGTTGCTTCCGATCATCCTTAAATGCAGGGCACACTAAGACATAATGAAATTCATCCCCCTGATCCTGCAAGGAACACAAGCTGCAAATCTGCAACTTTTGCTCAGGCAATTAACGACCATTTGATATTGGGAGTTTATGGTTTCCACACCGAAATCTAGACATAGTTATCCTATCCTTAACATCCAACTGTACTAAATATTTGTCAAAACCAACCTAACTTTTAAAGATCCTATAATTTATACACAAACGATTCCCATTAACCTCAGCATTCCAATTCTGCTTATGCATTATCATCTAACCTCAGATTCAAAGACAATTTAACCCAATTAATATTCAATGGAACATCAACAGTCCAAACATTTGACATTCCACACCTATCCAAAATATGTTTAATGTTTTTCATCCACCTAGACTCAAAATCACCCTTATCATACAACTTACGCAACAACTTACAAACAATGTAAGATACTTTTGACTTTTTCCCTTGAACGATTCTAGCCCAGTAACTAACCATACGCGACTCTACAGTACTTCTCAAATCAGACCTACCAAGTTCTCCATACGCCATACAATTAGCAGTCCCACGATTAACTTTAAGCAAACTTTTAAGAAACTTTTTATGAAACATTTCAATACAATCAAGTTTCTGGAAACCCCAAACCTCGCAACCATATAATAACATTGGCACTACAAGCTGATCAAATAACTCACATTGAATATCCAAAGGCAAACATAATTTCCTTGCCTTACAAATCAAACAATATAATGCTCTCCTTGCCTGATTCACCTGCTTACATATAGCTTTATTAAACGAACCATTAAAATTAAAGGTTGTCCCAAGATAAACATAATCAAAAACTACTTCCACTTCACTCTCACCAAACAGAAAGGAAGGACATTTGCGAACTTTTCCCCGAGAAAAAATCATAATTTTTGTCTTAGTAACATTGACAGTCAACTTCCAAAGTTCACAATACTGATGAACTGCAGATAAAGCAGCTTGCAACTCGACAGCTGACTCAGCCATGACAATAGTATCATCAGCATAAAGTAAAGCATACAATCTTAAAAAGACCTCTACATCATCATCACTAAGGTTTTCCCTAATCTCAGTAGAACACATATTCAGACCCTTATAATGCCTACTTATAAAATATTCGAAGTCATTAAGATATATTGCAAACAAAAGAGGAGACAGGTTTTCTCCTTGCCGAACACCTATATTACATAAAAAGAAATCTTACAAGTTATTTCCTACTTTAACGCATGACTTAGCGCTTTCATGCATGTTAAACACTACACGTATAACATTACCATTAATACCACTAGCAATTAACTTTGACCATAAACTGGCCCTATCAACCAAATCAAAAGCCTTCTTATAATCTATAAAGGCACAATAAATCATCTTACCACGATGCAAGTATAAATCAATCAAACCATGCAATGTAAAAATATGATCTAAAGTACTATAGCCACTCCTGAATCCAACCTGGTCCTCCCCCATTAAACCAATACAATCCAAATATTCAGTAAGTCTTGCATTTATGCAGGCAGTAAATAATTTACCTACACAACTAAGTAAGGTTATCCCTCTATAATTATCAGGGTCATCTGGAGAACCTTTCTTTTTATACAAAGGTTTGATCATACCCAGGCACTAAATAGTGGGCACTACACCAGAGTGCAAAATAGTATTAAACAAAAGAACAAGCAATATCACAAAACTAGTCGGGCAATTCTTCAAGTACTCATTTAACACATTATCAATTCCACTGGCCTTATTATTACGCAAGAGTTTAATCACTTTCTGAATTTCCTCTAAAGAAAAATCCCTATATGTATCCTCAGTAATAGAATGACGTATTAAAGTAGGATCAAATTCTACTCTAGTCTCAATATCCAACTCCTCTGGCCTTGTACTTAACAATTCAAAATGCCTCCGAAACTCCTCAAGAGAAACATTACCAGTCTTACTTTCAGAGCTAACTGCATTAGAGCTGTATATAGTAGAACTAGAGGACGTCAGTGGGACGGACTCGCGCGTACCGCTGTGCCGATTAGAAGCTCCCGCGGCCGGCCCATGGCCGGCCGGCCAGGCAGCTAGATAACACATCATCGCGGCTAAACCATCGATGCTACTGACTAATTTTCTTGTTATCAGCCGGCCGTCACTGTCGATCATATTTCTTCAGTTATACAGTATTTTGAGAGTCCTCAGCTAATATAACACCATGGATGAGAGAGAGGGCTTGTAGACATAATCTGTAATCCTAGAATAAAGAAGCACAATGGCAGTGAGTGGGCAAAATACAAGATTAAGACGATGAAGACTGTGAAATCCAGTAATTCCGGTGAGTTCAGTCCCAGTCCCACCTATTCATTTTTTGTGTTAGTATGAAGTTAAGTGCAGAACTGCAGATGCAACGGCAAGGCATAACTTATGAATGCATTGTATTGCTCATTTATATGGATATATGTTGCTTTGGTATTTATTTATTTTCTCAAAATATGTTTTTGGGTTTTTTTTTTTTTTTTAATCCGATCAGATCCGATTTTGATCATCGGCCAAATTTTTTCGATCCGATCATCAAGGTCACTTACAGCGTTACTTCAAGCTGTACTGCCCTCTAAATGCCAAAGTTGACCAATTGTTTACATGTTAGGCTTATGGCCCAGTCATATTCTCTAATTCCTATTGAAAATACAAAACAGTAGTACAAAAAGCAGCATTGTGAATGTGTGAATAGACTGCCTGGCCCTTGCTTGGCTCTGCTATAGCTTTTGTATAGCAATTCAACATCTTTGCATACAAATGAGGTCGGTAACGGAAGGACACCAAAATGGACAAGGTTTTGTTATCAAATCAGTTTTAACTAAAACTCTGTGATATTAAATAATACCAAATATTTTAAGGGTACACATTTCATTCTCTGAAGGGTGAAGAAGAATTTACTTGTTCTTTGATTAAAATTTGTCCGCAGATATTTGAGTTATTTCACACAAAGCGGACCAATGTTCGGTAACGGAAGGACATAATGGACTATAATGTATGATATGACACAGTAGGGTCATTCCATGTCAAATCACCTTTACAAAAAATAGAAAATTTTCATCGCAGCCCCCTTCAAATTTGCTAATATTTCGTATGTATGATATTTTAACCTTTAAAAGCGCAAATATTTAAGTTTTAGCCCAATCCGCCCAATGGTTTTGGCGCTATGGTCGATTCTTATGGGGGAGTTTTGTAAGAAATGGGCGTGGGCACCATTTTTCAAATGGCCATTGTCCATTAACCGTTGGGTCAATTTATTTTGTAAAGGTGTCATTGGACTGGGGATGTTATGTGCAATCCATTTATGCCATTTGTGTTCATGCATGAGCGAGTTTGGATACGATAACCTTTGACCTTAGATTTTGACCTTCCGTTTTACCTCGTGGATCAAATAATTTTGAGAATTTGTTTTGCTTAAATCTTGGCTTGATATAATTTCTACAACGAAAGAATTGGAGATATATTATTTCTGGCTTTTTCTACAGCCTTGTTTTTAGTTTGCAAATTTCATGTAAAATTTAATTATTTTAGACCTACACCCATGTCCAAGAATTCTATAGGGGTGTATTGTATAAAAAAAAAGACCTATTCAAAGTCATGATAAGAGCCTATTCACACCCTGGCTCACCAAAGTTAAATAGACCTACTAATCCCCATACAATAGAAATCCAGACAAATGGCATCATGGTACAAGGGCCCTGTTGCAGAAAGAGATAAAATAAGTTGTGAGCCAGATCAAATGTTCTAAATGCACAAATCTGATTAGTTGAAACACAGAAAATTACTAGTCTGACCACGCTACGCCACTGATAGCTGGCCTTTGCAGGTATTGTCTCATTATTTTGGGTTTTCATATATGAGAGACCAATTTTTTAACATAAATTTTGTCATAATATGTAATACGAGGTACCTTGTCCATCTGTTACCATGTGTATGGTAACGGAAGGACATTTTCTTTTGTTATTTATTAATTAACGAAGAAACAATGAGTAATACAATTGTTAGCAATGGGAAGGCCTACTTGAATTTGCTTTGCACTGAAGATTGGTCTGCTCTCTAACAATTTTGTGAGCCACAAAATTAAAAATATTGATTTTTTGGTAACGGAAGGACATTTTCATAGGCTGAAAATAAGAAGTCATTGAAGCATAACAAATCAAATAAATCTTACAAATTGACTATTTTACAAAATGGTCATATCTCAGGAGTCAGAATAATGTTTTTTAGGCTTAACTGGGGAAATATTAAACAAACACAGGATCAAAACACTTTTTCACAAAAATGTCAAATTTGTGGGATTCAATTATGGTTATAAAGTTATTATAAAAAAACAACTAAAATTATGTAAAACTAAAAATTTCTCATTGAATTCCAAAAATATATAATTCAAGCTTTGATTTGATACCAAATTTGTATCATAACAAAGCTTGTAAAATTTTTTGTCAAATGTCCACTTTGGCGTGGAATTGCCCTACTGATAAAGCTAGAATAAAGAAAAGAGTGAAGGCATGTTTTTTGAACAAAGCAGTCATCATGGTCATTACAGGCATTTCACAGCGTCAAATTGATAGTGTGAAAAACATCTAGTTTAAGGCTAGGCAAACAGGGGACTTCCCCAGTGTTTACTTGGACAATGGGGGCAGTTGACTATCAGGCTTTTTACCAGGCAATGGAGTAAGGGGTTAATGCAGTATGCTATTAACCCCTTGTCTTGTAGGGGTGACTCGTACGTAGTCGACATCCGTCATAGATCGATACATCTATCGCTTTCAATCATGGCCTCGACATCCCTGCAGTGTATACAAGTTATAAGCCTACATTTAACATCATGACATGAAATGATTTTGGAGTCTATTAATAAAATATCTGCATTAACCCACATCTACAAAGTACATGGTTCACTCAGGTGAACCATTTACATAGTAATACACGGGAGATTACCGTACTGCCTATTCATACACTGTACCGATCATCAGTTGATCGCTGTGTGTTAGGATGCATCAGTAATGAAAACAGACGGGAAATAATCATTATTTTTCTACATTATGCAGTCTTCAAAACAACAAAGTCGGCAATTATTATCAAAGTATATGACTTAGGGATCACATACACGAGAGTTTTTTTGCATTTGCTGGTAAATTGAGGGAGAATTCAGCGGTCAAAAATTGTTTACGTTTTGGATAGTGCAACAGGCGGAAGAGGTTGATCTCCACACAATGCTATTGTAATGTACCTATGTGTGCATTAACCAACATTTTGTAACTGCAGAGTGCAAACTAATTTTTGTTTAAGTATGTAGGATATATTGTACCTGTTGTTTACAATGATCACTTTTGTTTTATCAATAGGGAAACCGCCAGCCATTGGATGTCAACACATGCCTCACAGCTAGGAGACATTACAGACACTTTCCAGGACTGAGCTACATGTATAGCCTAGACCCCGTTTACAGTGCAGGGCCGGGCCGAGACGCGTCTCGGCCCTGCTTAAATTGCGGTACTCGGCCCCCCAATTTTGGTGCGTTTACAGTGGCGGGGCCTGGCCACCCTTTCAATATCTTGTCGTAGTGGCGCTCTGCATGTAAACAAACACAGTAAACAAACCATTATTTTGGAGGCACGCCGGGGTCACAGAACAAAGGCGCGTTATTTGCAATGAATTGTTTTCCCAATTTGGTACCGAATTTGGCCCTTCGTGCGTTTACAGTGAGAAAAGCGGGGCCGAGACTACCTCCAGAGCGGGGCCAAATGCGCGGCCACTTTTGGCCCCGCATTTGGCCTTTTGAGCGTTTACAGTGAAGAAAAGGCCGGGCCGAGACGCGTCTCGGCCCGGCCTTTTTTTCACTGTAAACGGGGTCCTAGAGACTCAAACAAGCTTCGTTCATCATGTGTCAATCCTGTCATGCGCCATCGAGTCAGGACATGGTCTGCAACCAAAGAAAAAGGCGTAACTTTGCCCCAACATTTCACGTAAGTTTTCATTTGATTCATCTGTTTTAATTGCAGGCCCATAGGCAGGATTTTTCATGGGGAGGTGCCACACAATGGAGCATTGCTATGCTGTACTGTGTGGGAACTATGTGGGTATGTACAACAAAAATTTCACACAAAATTTCAGCAAAATCAATCATAACTAAATCTAAAAATGATACAAGTATTATTCATACTTACCAAAATGGTCCAAATTATTCTTCAAATTTTGAAAAAATGGAGAAATCTGCAATTTTAAGCAATCAAAAAACTGATGAGTGCTCAGTCGTGATTCGTATCAGAAGTGTTGCCACTATCTAGATGACTGCCGTGTATTTCCTGCAGACTTCCCACACCACGCGAGTCACCGTATCAGTGAGAACCCGTCCAGAAAAAGGGACATGGCTGACTTTAGATTTGCCGAGAAGTAAACTAAAAGTAACTGCATGTGACTCGAAACTTTTAGCAAGCGATATAAAATATGTATATCTTGCTGTTCTTTATTTTTTTTCATTTAGACAATTTTTGAGATTTCAATTTTTCGAAATAGAAATTAGAATCTTGGACTTGTCTTGGAAGTTTTGTTATTCATGTTATTTGTACTACGACTAACGGACTATGCTACGTTATTTCAATAGAAACTTAGGCCAAAAAAAAATTTCTTGTTAACATACGTGATATTAATAAGATATTCAAAAAAAGAAAATTTTAAACTTTTTTTTATGTATTACATTGTTTCATCGGAATACCGGAATGGAGAAAACAAAACCGGAACACGCACACACCGGACGGATTCCGGTATTCCGTCCGTTCCGACCCAGGCTTTTTCATTTTGACAATGTTTGAGATTTCAATTTTTCGAAATAGAAATTAGAATCTTGGACTTGTCTTGGAAGTTTTGTTATTCATGTTATTTGTGCTACGACTAACGGACTATGCTACGTTATTTCAATAGAAACTTAGGCCAAAAAAAAAAAAAAATGTTTAGCGTCCTGCTCTTTTGAAAAAAGGAAGGAGGAGGCCCTTTTTTTTTTTTTTTTTTAAAATGGCCGACTTTTTTCAAAATAGCTGACTGACCCATTTATCCAAAATAACTGGCCGGGCTATTTTTTCAAGATGATTAAAAGTACGATCTTTTTCAAAATCATTTTTTCCCCCAAAAAAATCACGAAATTTACATTTTTTTCGGATTTTTCACAACAAAAAAAGAAAAAAAAGAAAAAGCAGGCGGCCTCCAAAAAGGAAGCGGGCGGGGACGCTAAACATGTATTTTTTTTTTTTTGGCCTTACACCTATTAATTGGACTGCAAAGTTACTTCGCTCGATCGAAAATTATCAGTCACTCAACACATGGGAATGAGCTTACACCATTTCTTGTGCGCTGTGTGTAATTAAACGGTCACGGCATGCATGACAAGCATTACAATTTTACAAACAGTCCTTTTACTAGTTTTAATAACAAAAGTGAATACAAATGGTATGTGCACAATTTATAGAACTACACTTTTCTCCACCAAGACAAGACCCTTGATCTAGATATATGAACGGCACCATTTGGGTCTTGGCCAATCTTTCCAATAGACGGCATCAATTTAATTTGCATTTTTCTTACTCTGGAATCGTCTATTTTCGTTTAATTTTCCTTTGACGGTATTTTTAACTCGGCTAGATCAAATATAAGTTTTAAACCCGTCATGCCCAAAGCATGTGTTCGCTAGATTTTGATAATGAAATCCCTAGTTAAGCCTAATTCCCTAAATCACTTTTAGGCTAAAAGTGGTAGGTATACTACACACATATATATGTATATATATATATATATATCAACACTGTTTTTAATATCGGCACATCGCATAATGTTTCTTTTTCCGTGTGTTTTGAAAAAAATTGCGCATGTGTTAATGCGTGCTACCCTTAGAAACTGAACTGGTCGAAGTTTCAAAGAGAAATAATGCGTAGATCGTCCGCTACGAGTGAATTTGCAAAATGATGCCAACAAAATTAATCATCGCACAAGAAATTTTTAGTTGCGTGCATTGCCAACGAGAGTTGAGGGGGTGCCGGTATTAAAACCACTTCGAACTTGTGAAGCTAAAAAACAATGCGTGCGTTTGTAACCGCTATTTCAAAAATCAATTAATACATTGCAAATCTGAAAATCGCAGCGGAATCTGCACTATTTTCTCATTGGGTGAATACAGTTTCAAGAAATCTGTCCCATGTTTAAGTCTAAAACTGTTAGACATGTATTGGGGTGCCGACGTGGGGGTCTCTCAATCATACTAGTACTAGTAGTACTAACAATTTTCTTACTAACATTTTGTATTGCCTGCCAGTTATGAGGACCTCTTGATGTGTGATATAGTCTAAGAAACAAATGCAGAATTAATTAATTTTAGAATGTTATGTGAGTGATGAAATTGACTATGATCAGTTGAAAATACATTTTTGTTTAGTTTATGTTAAGCTGTGAAAGATTTGCATTGAACTTGTCATGACAGCAACATTGTGTTGTTCATTCTCTCAGATATTAATTTCATGTTCAACCACTGAATAAACTTTGCCGGTTTTATACCCGATTTCAAATATGTTGGAGCAAATAAATCAAATAAAAGCCAACTGTTAACAATTTACACACATACATTCCATCTTAAGGAAATTCACACATGCAATTTGATAACTGAGTGAGAGTTTTAAGTTGACGATGAGATTCACATGCATAATGAATTACAGTTTCATTTAAACATCAGAGCCCTTAATCATAAAGATTTTCCAAAATGTATCTAATTTTTAATTTGCCAATAACCAGTTTATATTTTTGAAATGAATTCTCTTTATAATTCAAATTTTGTTCCGATTTATATACATTTTTTTAGGACTAATTCAACATCATGGAACTGTTGACGGCTTGAGAGCACATTTCACTTTTCCAGTGGAGCAGAAAGAACAATAAGAACTTAAGGTATGTTTATTTTCATGACACATTTGCTCATGCCACATTTTTTCTTGGCCAAAGAGGAAGCTTACAAATGAGTACCGGTACATGTTATGGAAAATAGGCCTATCTATGATTTTCCCCGGCTCTCTGTTCCACATTGAAATGGATACTGTGCTTATAGACTGGCAGCGGGTTTTTGCATTGTTAGAGCATGCCGAGTCTTTCTGTTCTTAGGATGGAGAAAGTTGCCAAATATGATTTCTAATTTGAGGTCCCTCAATGGGATAGCCGTGTAATATGCTGTAAAATTTTATATGAAAAATGTACATTTACTGGAAATCGTACTACTCGTAGTGCAAACCCATCCATACATGATGCACTGTAAAAACGCAGAGTAAAATTCCCTTTATCAAAGTCAAGTTTTAATCAATACAAATCAATTTTGTTACTATATCGACGATCAATTTGTTGATTCTCACCGTAGTAAGTTCTGTTTTGCACAGACATGAGCATTTCTTTGTTAATTCCGAGTAATACGCTGTTTTGCTCTGGTGGTTGAGTAACATATTAGTTTTAATGAATCATTATTTGCTCGATCTATTGATTAACTTTTTGATCAGTGCTTAGATCAAAAACTGACTTTACCCATCTCATGCGCAATTTGGTCGATTTATTGATTAACTTTTTGATCAGTGCCTTGATCAAAAACTTACTTTACCCATCTCGTGCGCAATTTGCTCGTTTTATTGATCAACTTTTTTATCAATAGAGATCAAAAACTTACTTTACCCCATCTCGATCGACCATGCGCAACTGGCAACATACAGCGCAGCATGCATGATATACACGTGTACCGCGTGTAGAAGATCGATCGACGTCGCAAATTCAAACTCAAAGATGGATGACGTGAAGGATATCCTAAATAAATGGGGACAAGGTCACCTTTTGTCGATCTTCCAATGTGAGTATTTTATAAATGTAGCTTGGGATCTCATGTTTTGTTGTCTTTATTTTTTTAATTTGAATTTCCATAATTATGTTTGCTGTTCTTAGCCCCGCCACTCATCGCTCCGTGGCCGAAGCTAAACGTAAACCAAGGGAGCCCGTCGCCCCGAAGCCCGGCGCGGCGCGGCCGGTACGGTTGGGTCAAAGCACAGGGGGTTACTAGTGCGAACGGGATACTCAAATATATAAAACAAGACGCAAAATATTTACAAAATTACTTTTTTTCTGATCTGCTATCGATGTTCACGATATTGCCTTCTCAACCCACTCTGCTAAATACATTATGGTACATTATGGTATTGCCTTCTCAACCCACTCTGCTAAATGCATAATTACAAATGCTTCAACTTGTCTGACTTGTGTCAATACAAGTTGCTGATCTCTGTTTTATATGTGAAATAAATTACTGCTTTATGTCGGTCCTACTAATCACCGCGAACACCGTGAATCACTACGAAGCACTACGAAATCACTACTAAGCACTACTAAGCACTACGAAGAGCAAAAAGATAGCATTTGGAGCGCATGTAGAAGTAGATGAGCAAAAATGCAAAGTGATGTTCACCAACTCCTTGCACTTGTACACTGTTTCGACGATCAATTGGATAATTCAACATCTGAAAGCTTCAATCGTAAATTAGAATTCTGCAGTGGGCTGTATTGTGCAGAAATTTACAAAAGTTGATATTTACTGACATATTTCCATAGAATGGTGATGCAATTTTGTTTTATTTCTCTTATTCACAATACCAAACATGTTTGTTATGTACATAACAAGGACAAGGTAGAAATAAAAAAGCACACTGAAGGATTACTTGAAATCTCTTTTGGAAAGACGGCATTGTGCCAAAAGATGACTGATTAGTTTCATCGAGCTTTGAATTTATATTTCACCTTCAAACAACCATTTCAAAGATTCTATCGTCCAGATTGGTTTACACTCTATTACTACTTGGTCTACAGCCAGTTGGTCTAATATACAATTGGTCTAACATCAATATCAGTTGGTCTAGTCATCATTTCGTCCAACTACTGTTTGGTCTAATTGTTTAATTACTATTTGGTCTACAGTCAATTCTTCTAATAATAGTCATTTGGTCTATTTTTGGACTAACACCAATTTATATTATCCAATATTGATTTGGTCTATTATAAGTTGGTCTAATTCCATTTCGTCTAATCATCAAATCACCAAATAACAATTAGACCATACAGTAATTGGACAAAATGATGACTGGACCAACTGATATTTAACATAATGATGTTAGACCAATTTTCCATTGGACCAACTGGCTGTAAACCAATCCTGACAATAGCCTCTTTGAAATGATTATTTGAAGGTGTAATATAAATTCAAAACTCGATGAAACTAAGCAGACTGGCATATTTTAGAAATGATTTTATTGTCTTTTCATATTCATATTACATGAGAAAAAAGTACCAACGTGCCCTTTCGGAAACACCGGGGGGGGGGGGGGGGGGGGGGGTGGCTTTGAACGAAAGGTTGGGTTCCCATTAACGCTACGTGACATGACGCGACCCACTCTTTCGGCACAAGCCTGGAAAGACAATGGATAATAGACAAGCACATCATTAGACATGGATCATAAAACTTGTTTTGAATGTTAGTATATTGACTATTCTTTTTTTATTTCATACAGAAGAAAAGCAGAATTTGGCCTTTGCTGTACTGAGTGGGCTCTTTGAGGGTAGAAAGAAGAAGGGAGGAAGATCTTCAGCCAAAGAAACCCTTGACAATTTCATCGACTTTCAAAAAGTTAGTATACAGTAACTCTTGAAGATTAGTTTTAATTTATTATATTTAGATGGGCATTGTTCTGTAGGAATGGAAGCAGTACTTGAATCTTTAAACAAATAAATGAATTTTTATAAGTATGATGAGGATCGCATATGGGTAACACTCTTTGTGGGTCAACCTGTATATTGATCGATGTGGAACAATAACTTTTGGGCCCACTCCCTTAATATTGTATAACTTTTGAAAATATCCAATGGCTATTATTCAGGCTCAATCACAGGCCCATGGTTTGCCCCTGACCACCATGTTTCTATAGCATTTATTCTGTATGATAGGGAATTGAAGCAAAGATGATATTCTTAGTTTACATAAAATTCTTATATTCACATTATATTGTATAGTGAAAAATCCTCTGTCTTTCATTTTAGGAAGGAACAAGTGTTGATGGTGTGAGGAAGAGCCATGCAGAGAAGAGCCAGCCTTATGTGTTAGCAATCGGCGGAACTTATGCCCTGCCTCGCCAGTGCCATGTCATAGTCGAAGAGAGAGTGTTGGCTTGTGTAGATCTCATAGACGCAGTGTCCAGATGTTACAAGGTATACCAAGTCCTTGATCTCAAATATTCTCCTCAAGCTGAAAACGTGTGGGGTTTCTTTGATACAATGATCTTTGACGTAAAGGATTTCAAACAAGCAGGCAGCCTGAGAAGGTTCAGGGCGTACTATAACTTCAATAATTGATCATATTGAAGTTATGAAATATCCTAGACATCCATCACGACCTGGATACTGGTTGGGGATCCTGTTTATATAGGAGTAACGCATGATACGGAGTTGAGACAGAGTCAGACCTGTCCGTGGACAACAACATTCTTTTCCATTTTAGTTTACCATCATTAAGTTCATGATTGAAATTGACATGACTGTGACATTTTGATAAAAAGTATGTAATCTTGTGCAGAATTTTTTCATTGAAAGTAACTTTGTGAATAATCTAATCGACCTTGTTCATCAGGATGCAGAGTGTAAAAGCTACTTTTGTTGCACTGTTGAACTCTTTGCATCTGGTGCAGGGATAGCCACTATTCGTGAATTATCACATGTTACGTTTTGACCAAATAGCATGCAGGAAAATATTTTGATTACAACTGAAAAGGAGTAATGGCTATACTTTTGAACAAGTGTAGTTTAGGCAAGAAACCAGGCATTTCATATTTTTGGCAAAGTCAAGTGTGCTATAAAAGTGTCTCTTTTCTGACAACAGAAGTGTAACGTAGTAATCTATTTGAATGAAACTACAAATAACATGCTTTCAGAAATTTCATGTACAGTGCGTATCAAAATAAGGTACTTTTTACTTCAGACAATTATTATTTACATACTAAAGTGTGGTTTATCCTCTGTCATTTGATACCTTACTTGCATCATCTCGGTCACACTTGACAGAGTACATGGTGGTTTAAAAGACCATGTTTAATTCCATTTTTTCCAAGTTATTGAGCCAGGCCACCAATAACTTCAAATGTAACATGGCAAGTTTGTGGCATTCCTAAAACAATGGGGTGGGGTGGGGTGGGGTGGGTGGGGAGAATGTGTGTAAGGGTGGGCATTGATACTGAAAACGATCCATTGTTTTACCAGTTCATTTACATGTTTTCCTAGTTTGGGGATTCTTAAAAGGTAAACAAAAGAACACATCTGACCAAAGCTATTGATTTTGTACAAGTTTGTAAAATTCATAAACTGATATCAAACTGATATCAATGCTCTGCCTGACCTGTTCAACTTAGTTTTCCATGGAAAAGAATGCATTGTCTTAGTTGTGGATTAAGGGGGATTAAGACAATGCATTCTTTTCCATTGAAATTAAGTTGAACTGGTCAGGCAGAGCATTGATATCAGTTTATCTATTTTATGAATTTGAAAAACTTTGTGGACAAAATCAATAGCTTTGGTCAGATGCGTTCTTTCGTTTTCCTTTTAAGAAACCCCAAACTTGGAAAACACGTAAATTAACTGGTAAAACAAAGGATCGTTTTCAGTATCAATGCCCACCCTTACACACATTCTCCCCACCCACCCCACCCCACCCCACCCCATTGTTTTAGGAATGCCACAAACTTGCCATGTTACATTTGAAGTTATTGGTGGCCTGGCTCAATAACTTGGAAAAAGTGGAATTGAACATGGATTTTTCAATTACCCTGCACTCAGTTACGCGTGACCGAGATGATGCAAGTAAGGTACCAAATGAAAGAGAATAAACCACTCTTTTATGATACCTCATATAAAATCTAAAAAGTAGTAAGTATGAAATAATAATTCTCAGAAGTAAAATAAGTACCCTTTTTATATGCACTCCATAAACGAGTTAATATAATGCAGAGCCTTTCTTGTTTTGTACAATAAAGTGTTAATTGTTCTGTACTGAACTGATTTGTGTTCATATTGAAGTGTATTTTTACAAGTACTGTTTAGTGTTTGCCCTAGGGAGGGCCCAAAATGGTAATGCCTAATTTGCAACAAATTAGGTTAGGAACTGCATGACCTCAGGTGAGCGCGTACCCCCTGGGGCTCTTGTTATATAATGGTTTTCATGCCTCTGCCACTGATGGTTGTGCTGGAGGCACAAGTTTTGGGGTCGTCAATTTTAGTAATGAATTATTTTCTTTGTTACAATGTATATTTTGATTCCAATTGAAAAGGATGTAATGGCTATACTTTTGAACAAGGGAATTTATAGGCATTTCATATTTTTTTGCAAAGTCAAGTGTGCTATAAAAGTGTCTCTTTTCTGACAACAGAAGTGTAACGTAGTAATCTATTTGAATGAAACCGTAAGAAACATGCTTTCAGAAATTTCATATATAAACATGTTCATATATTAGGCAGAGTCTTTCTTGTTCTGTATAATAAAGTGTTCATTGTTCTGTTCTATTCTCTTGTTTTATAATGGTTTTCATGCCTCTGCCACTGATGGTTGTGCTGGAGGCAAGTTTGGGGGTCGTCAATTTTAGTAATGAATGATTTTCTTTGTTACAATGTATACTTTGATTCCAATTGAAAAGGATATATGGCTATACTTTTAAACAAGGGAATTTAGCCATTTCATATTTTTTGCAAAGTCAAGTGTGTCTCTTTTCTGACAACAGAAGTGTAATGTAGTAATCTATTTGAATGAAACCACAAATAACATGCTTTCAGAAATTTCATGTACAGTGCGTATCAAAATAAGGTACTTTTTACTTCAGACAATTATTATTTACATACTAAAGTGTGGTTTATCCTCTGTCATTTGATACCTTACTTGCATCATCTCGGTCACACTTGACAGAGTACATGGTGGTTTAAAAGACCATGTTAAATTCCACTTTTTCCAAGTTATTGAGCCAGGCCGCCAATAACTTCAAATGTAACATGGCAAGTTTGTGGCAGTCCTAAAACAATGGGGTGGGGTGGGGTGGGGTGGGTGGGGAGAATGTGTGTAAGGGTGGGCATTGATACTGAAAACGATCCATTGTTTTACCAGTTCATTTACATGTTTTCCTAGTTTGGGGATTCTTAAAAGGAAAACAAAAGAACACATCTGACCAAAGCTATTGATTTTGTACAAGTTTGTAAAATTCATAAACTGATATCAAACTGATATCAATGCTCTGCCTGACCTGTTCAACTTAGTTTTCCATGGAAAAGAATGCATTGTCTTAGTTGTGGATTAATGGGGATTAAGTTTGGGGGTCGTCAATTTTAGTCATGAATTATTTTCTTTGTTACAATGTATATTTTGATTCCAATTAAAAAGGATATAATGGCTATACTTTTGAACAAGTGTATTTTAGGCATTTCATATTTTTGCAGATTCAAGTGTGCTATATAAGTGTCTCTTTTCTGACATGAATGAATGAAACCACAAATAACATGCTTTTCAGTTATAAACGTGTTCATACTAGAGGCACAGCCTTTCTTGTTGTTTTGTTCAATAAAGTGTTCATTGTTCGATTCTGAACTGATTTTTGTTCATACTGAAGTGTATTTTTACAAGTATTGTGTTTGTTCCAACATTCTTTGTATATGGCTGAGTAAACAGAACAATTTTCGAACAATTTCATTTATATAATTTTATTTCATAAAACGAGAAAAACTACATTCATTTGCTCATTTCAGTGCTAGATCGGAAGCACATGATACAAAATATGCAAACAATATATTACACAGCCCGAGAGTAAAAAGGTTACTCATTTGGAAATGAGTAAAACATATGATTTACTCATTTCCGAGCGAGAATGAATGTTGCACAATCATGGATTAAAAAGGTAACTCGCAAGAAAATGAGTAAACATATGCTTTACTCCCAACGGAGTAGTTGTATTTTACTCTTACAGAGTAAAAAGGTAACTCGCAAGAAAATGAGTAAACATATGATTTACTCCCAACGGAGTAAATTTTGTTTTACTCTTAACACAGAGTAAAAAGGTAACTCGCAAGAAAATGAGTAAACATATGCTTTACTCCCAACGGAGTAATTTCTTTACTCTTAAACAGAGTAAAAAGGTAACTCGCAAGAAAATGAGTAAACTAAGGGTTTACTCTTTTTCGGAGCTAGGATTGATACATAGATGACTAAAAATTACTCTTTATTTAGTAACATTTGACTCAACCGCCTGAGTAATATTTTTTAGTCAATTTCACGCGAGTTACCTTTTGGCTCATTATTGGGTAAGATTTTACTCAACTTTTCTAAGAGTGTGTCTTTGTTCATCCATTCCGAGTCGGAGATGAACTTGAAAGTACACACTTTAATGCCAGTCTCCTGTTGAAATGTCAGTTTCCTCATTTGGTAAACCTGTATGGGACTTAGATTCTTTGTAATAACGTATTTAGATTGAATTTAAAAACTAAAACAGTAGATTTACCACATTTCCGAACCGGAGATAAAAATTTAATGATTAATGACAGTGACAATGGGACAATGCCAATGGCTCAAATGCATTTGAGTCTATACAATATTATATGAAGTACGTATTTGTTTTTTACTACAGCTGCTCTCCATCCAGCCAGGGTATTTGCAGAGTGGGGCCTGCCGTGGAGCCAGTTTCAACCATTGGACTGGATGAGGTGATGAATTAAGCAATCGGAGTCACCATCAGGACAGCTTTGATGTGTCAGGGCGGACATAGCACCCATTTCAGCGACAGTCAAGAATGGTACGGTCTGATGTAGACGTGGATGTGACAATTATTTCGACCACCGTTATCGTAGTGAAGCACACTTCGGCAGGCCAGATGACGATTTCCGTGTAACTTCAACATACACAGAGGCAGTTTGATAAAGCGACAAATGCTCCGCGATATTTGCTCCGTCGACAAATGCTCCACCGACAAATGCTCCTCCGACATTTGCTCCGCCGACATTTGCTCCGCCGACAATTGCTCCGCCGACAATTGCTCCGCCGACATTTGCTCCGCCGACAATTGCTCCGCGACAAATGCTCCGCCGACTTTTGCTCCGCCGACATTTGCTCCATCTGGATATGATTTAAGTCCCAAAATGCAAAAGCTCTATATACCGTGGTGAAGGAGACACCCCACTTCACACCCTCCAATGGTGTTTAGGGGCTTTAACCCCCCCCCCCCCCCCACCCCCTTGGGCTGCCAAGAAAAACGCCTTTTTTTCAAACCCACCCCTTAGCATAAACATTCACTTAATGCTTAAAGGGGTAGTTTACTTTTTGTAGAGAGGGCACTGCACATCACAAGCTATGGTTTAGCCAAGATTCGTTAACCGTTGCAAAAGTTCCTTGAACGTTGCTAGAAAATTCGCAAACCATCGCAAACAGTTTGTCCTTGTCGCAAAGAAATTTTGAACATGTTCGAATCTTGGCCAAATCATAGATGTACGATCCATGGCTGGGCATCGATCCGTAATTGATACCCATTGATCAATGAGGGAGGGGGGGGGGGGGGGTGGACCATTCATTCATTTCCTCTAATGAATGGGTTTTACGTAAGGAGTGGTCACACTGAACACGAATCCCTACGACTAGACCCGCGAATGCAGTACGCATTGGTACAAATATATGGCAAGCCATTTTAAACATTTATTCCTATTTCTTGATATCAAGCATTCAATTCTTGATATCAAGAAATTGAACTCTTGATATCATGAAATGCATTATTGATATCAAGAAATAATTTTCTGTATTGGTAATAATTGATATCAAGAAATAAACTGATATCAATAATTCAATTATTGATATCAAGAAATAGGAATAAATGTTAAAAACGGCTTGCCATAGATTTATACCAATGCGTACTGTATTCGCGGGTCTAGTCGTGGGGATTCGTGTCCAGTGTGACCACTACTTTAAGTAGTGGTCACATAGGACACGAATCCCCACGACTAGACCCACGAATGCAGTACGAATTGGTACAAATCTATGGCAAGCCGTTTTTAACATTTATTCCTATTTCTTGATATCAAGAATTCAATTCTTGATATCAAGAAATCGAAATCTTTAACTCAAGAAATCGAATTATTGATATCAAGAATGCATTGATATCAAGAAATACTTTTCTGTATTGGTAATACTTGATATCAAGAAATAAACCGATATCAATAATTCAATTATTGATATCAAGAAATAGGAATAAATGTTAAAATGGCTTGCCATAGATTTGTACCAATGCGTACTGCATTCGCGGGTCTAGTCGTGGGGATTCGTGCTCAGTGTGACCACTCCTTTAGTATCGACGCGCATGATCCATGGCGAAATCCCTAATTTGCAAAATTCGCAAACGTTCGCCGCTCAGTGGGATAAGACCTTAAGCATTCGCCATTCAATGGGTTGCTTATAAATGAATCATATAGTCATTTGGTTAGAACATTAGCGACATGTCTTAAAACCGTTTGCAGAGGCTTGGGACTGTTTTGCAACAGTTTGTGAAAAATACGTTCGTAAAGAAATTTTGAACATGTTGAAACTTTCTTTGCGACTAGAAAAACCGTTTGCGACGGTTTGTGAATTTTCTTGCAACCTTTAACAAACTTTTGCAACGGTTAACGAATCTTGGCGAAATCCCGCGATTTCGCTATATTCGTAAACGTTCGCCAACGTTCGCCGCTCAATCGGAAAGGACCTTTAGGTTAGTCATTCCGAAGGTTGGTTATTGCAAACACTTCAAAATAAATTCTGCTATTTTATAATGCTATAGTGCCAATTAAAAAAATGAAATAAACTGAAATGTTGAATTTGTCTTGCCAAGGGAGGGGAAGGGGGATAGGTATGCTTAAAGGGATAGTTGAGTTTCTCTTTACCAGAAATCAACCACAAATTTTAGTAACAAACCAGATTTCATTTTCGTATTGACGACCCTATTTTATTTTCGGACTAATATAACGAAACTTCGGAATAATTGAACCTTCGGAATTACGAACCTCTTAAACTGAATTGTCGGCGGAGCAATTGTCGGCGGAGGAATTGTCGGCGGAGCAATTTTCGCGTCTTCGGAGCAATTGTCGCATCTTCGGAGCAATTGTCGGCGGAGCAAATGTCGGCGTAGCAATTGTCGGCGGAGCAAATGTCGGCGGAGCAAATGTCGGAGGAGCATTTGTCGCGGAGCAATTGTCGCATCTTCAGAGCAATTGTCGGCGGAGCAATTGTCGGCGGAGCAAATGTCGGTGGAGCATTTGTCGGCGGAGTAAATATCGCGGAGCATTTGTCGCGGAGCAATTGTCGCATCTTCGGAGCATCTGTCGGCGGAGCATTTGTCGGCGGAGCAATTGTCGGCGGAGCAATTGTCGGCGGAGCATTTCTCGGCGGAGCATTTGTCGGCGGAGTAATTGTCGGCGGAGCAATTGTCGGCGGAGTAATTGTCGGCGGAGCATATGTCGGCGGAGCATTTGCCGCGGAGCATTTGTCGCGGAGCATATGTCGCATATTTCGGAGCAATTGTCGGCTGAGCATATGTCGGCGGAGCATATGTCGTGTCACCAAAGCGACACCAGTTCTCCACAAGACGGAACAGCCAAACCACAGAGAGAGGTGATTATAATTCCAGAGAGTGACATGGGACAAAACCAATTCTTATCACCTTGAAGATTTCAAACTTAGATAATAGAAGATCTTTTGTTACTATGGACACACCATATTACTAGTGGTGTTGATTCAACCGCAGTTTCTCTGTTATTACCTGAAATCTATTTGGGTTAAAAATATGATATCAAAGGGGTAGTTTAGTTTTGGTAGAGAGGGAGCTGCACATCACAAATTTGTGTGTGGTAATCAAAAACTGAGTGTTGAATTTGCGAGAACATGCCATTTTAATAGTAGAATAAACTATTTTCATCAAAATCGACCCAGAAACGCCATATCTATTTGATCTGATAATTATTATTTGGGGCCTCAATAATTCGATTATTTTTTCAAAAAATAAAAAATTATTGCACTTTTTTTAATAATTGTCAAAATAACTTTTAAAATAGTTGCTGATGATCTCTCTATTTAATCATCATTTCAATAAAATATCACATGCATAATTTAATCATCATTTCAAAAAAAATATAATTTTGTATGACAATGGTTGAAACCAATGCCATTTTAGAAAAGCGCCCTCTTGTGTAAAAAATGACTCTTTTTGAATAATGACAGGCGTTTTACTTAGTCGTTTGTAATTGTGTATACATTTTCGAGCATGGTGGAGTTGTGACAATTATTTTATAATGTTACTGTCCAGGTTTGGTTACTAAAGTTCAGCCTTACCAAAGCTAAATTACCCCTTTAATAATGTTTGTATTTCCTGAATGAACCTACCTGCTATGAAACTTGATCAATCAGAAATCATGTTTAAAGGTAAATACCAGCTTTGGTCAAATTTAACTTTATTAACCAAAACGTGCACCATTACGGAACAAAGTAATAGTTTATAACTTCACCATGCTCGAAAAGTATACATAATTACAAATGACTAAGTAAAACCGTTCTTATCATTCAAAAAGAGCCGTTTCAACTTACAACGCAAGGGGTGCTTTTAAAAACAAAATAACAAACATTGGTTTTAGTCTTTGTTCTTACAAAAATGTGCATTAATGTTTTGCTCAATAGAAATATCATCAACGACTTTTTAAAAAGCTATTCAGATTGTTTTTACAGTAGTCTACGAGCTTCTTTTTTTTGATTTCAAAGCCTCAACAATTTAAAATCTAACCGTCCTGATATCTGTCCAGGCCGGACCGATATAATAATTTACCAAATATATCAATTAGTAGGCGGTTTCCCGGCAAAATTTGTAACGCCCCGTATTAGTAAAAACATATTCTTTTATATGATTGGTAGTAAGAGCTTCAATTTCATTTTTTGAGAGGGGGACGTTTCCAAAACTAGTCTTGAGATTACAATGAACAATCTACGGCTCTTTGAAGATGTCCATTTATTCCTGGCTATAGGGAACTCAAATTGGCAATGTACTTTGATAACTGTTTGGACAACTCCCCATATGTTTTGTACACAAAAGTTCCCATTTTTAGAATTTTCTTCACAGTCACATTTTTTAATTCCCCCAACTCATGATATTTTATGAATACAAACATTCTACAAAACATATGTTGAACTCGAACGATGGGTAAATATACATTTTTAGAAAATTGAAATTTTGTGTACAAACTGTATAGGGAGTTGTCCACAACTTTACCAGAGTGCGTTGCCAATTTGAGTCACTCGAAAAAATACATGGCTCTTTTCAAAGAGCTATAGTTTTCTTATTTCTTGACTGATTGTGCTCAAATTTTTAGGTACTTTTCATTATATTCAGTTTCTTATAGTGCACACAACAATTTGTCTGGATTTCATTGTCCTTTTCATCAAATAACTAGATGGATCTTGGATTGCGCGCAATAGAAAATTATGCCTCCGCTATCACGCGATTCTATTTTTGCATATATAATGAGCCCCGTGACCTTTGACCTCATGACCCTAAATCTAATCAGATCATTGGCTCTCCAAGATACATACATATACCAAGTTTGGTAAGAATCCGTCAGTCGGTTCTTGAGATAACGCGATCACAAGCTATTTTCGCATGTATAATGAGCCCTTTGACCTTTGACCTTATGACCCAAAATCTAATCAGATCATTGGCTCCCCAAGATAAATACATATACCAAGTTTGGTAAGAATCCGTCAATCGGTTCTTGAGATATCGCAATCACGAGCTATTTGCACATATATAATGAGCCCTGTAACCTTCGACCCTTGACCTCATGACCCCAAAATCTAATCAGATCATTGGCTCCCAAATATACATAGATATACCAAGTTTGGTAAGAATCTATCAATCGGTTCTTGAGATAACGCGATCACAAGAACGGGACGTATGTACGTACATACAGACAACCCGAAAACATAATGCCTCCGACAATTTTGTTGCGGAGGCATACAAATTATCATATTACAGTGCTTGAATGGATCTTGTATGAATATAGACCATTTGAAAGGTAATACATTTCTGTAATAGGGGCCATCTAAAAATAATGTGTACATGCATATTTTAGTCCGAAATTTACCCCCTTCCCACCTGTATGCACACCGTACACATGTGGGCCCCCCCCCCTTTCTCCCCCAAACTCTTGGGACCGATCATGACTTCACCACTCGCGGGTAGTCTCTATGATGTGATCAGTCATTCCCAAACTGTCTATTCTACTAAATTATAATGTCTGATTTTAAATAAAAGAAACTCTATGTAATCCATTATCTTCTTTAGTTTTATCGCCATCTCAAACTCTAATCTTTTAATTGGCAATACAGGTATAATACAGAACTTACGGTGAACTTGAAATCAATCAACCTTTTTTCGTCAGTCAAATTAGAATTAGGAATTGCCACTTTAGTGTTGCCAATTGCCTAATTTGAGTGTTTGTGTCCTGAAATATTTATTATTCTCAAGTGGATTTAAATGGAATGTCAACTTGCAGTTTTACAAGTGCAGTTTATGCATTCAATGATTAGTAATTTACCATTGTTTTTTTTTTTGTAAACGTACACTTGATATATAGCAAAGAACATACAGGTATGGAATATAGATGAAATGAAAGTTTCAAGTGATACAAATAATTGTGCTCTAAGACTACTTTATTATTGTACCTTTTAATTAAAATTATTTGCTATGAATTATATTTTTTATATTTTTTGCATCGTGAGTTTCGTGACTGTTTCTAATCTTCAAATTGGTAACACGCTATTTTTCACTGTGTAACGTCAAATTGGCAACTAGGCAAAAAAAAGAAGACTGTAGTTTTGATGAACTTGGAACAATTGAATATTTAGTTGTAAAACATGGCAAGTTAAAATTACATGTTGCCAATTTGAGTGCTTATTCTTGATGGATTAAAATAACTATTGTTAATTTTAGTTTTCAGTTCAGTGAGGCCATTTTATGTTTAATTTTGTTTGAAATGTATACATTACATTAACATGTACATGCATGTATGTAACATGTGCATTATTATTTGCTAATTATTTGCAAAAATGGTCACTTCATGGAGATGCATGTTTTTCCAAAATGCACAACATTTGTGCTTGTGAGAAAGAGTTTTAGCTATTGTCCATAATTGTCCATCATATGCAACACATTTTACATCCTCCCCAAATAAAGGTTATGAAAACCAATTGTTGAAGACATATTGACGTTTTGGCCCACTGTCTAAATGGGCCTAAAATATGACAGCCAGTAAGACCTTTCCTTCATCAAGCATTGACTCAAAGCACCATAAAAAAAAAATTGCATGTCTAAACGTACTTTTCTTGGTATTGTTGTTTATTGGAAATTACACCCTATCCGACCGAATGACATGTTTACTTAGTAACTTAATAATAATAAATTAATAGTAATATAATAATAAGTGTCCCGTTCTTTTTTTTTTTTTTGAAGGGCCACCCTGTATAAATAAAATATTTTGATATCAAGTTGTACAACTATGAGCACATTTGAAATTGAATGATTCTTATTTCACTGGTTCTGGTTCTTGACACTTTCTTGTGTGAACTGGATGTTAGTGTCCACTGAATTTATGTGTGCGAAAAAGTCCTGTTGCTGCGACTTGTTTAGAGAGTAGAGCAGCCGAAGCTGAACAAGAAGGGGGGACTCCGATTCTACTTATCCCACGCCTGGGATAGGGCCGTCCGAGAGATTCCGAGCCGTTTGTCACGCACCGACGCACCAGTGCGTGACTGACGTTTTCCCGGTTCCTACACAGCTGTATAAAGACCACCCTCCAATTTGGCGGGTTGCCAGATGAAGCTGAGAGTTCTCGGCGAAACGTCGCACTTACGATTACAAGTAAGTCTGTCCAGATTTTTGAATTATAAAATTTGAAATATTATTATATTATGTTTATGTACATTTCTACATGCCTGAATTGTCATTGTTACAGGGATTGAAGTTCAAATGCATATACGCACAGTTAATGTGAGCACTCATCTAGAATCCTGTAAGAATGATGTTGCTAGGTTAACAAGGATGATCTATAATAAATATTCATTTTTCTTTAAATCGTGATGTCCAGCGCCTCTTTTTATAATTATGACTTGGAAGTTCCAGGTTGTTTCGTTTGTGACTTGCATGTAATTGGGTGTGATTTGCATGTGTGCAGAAGATGAAACAGATAAAAAACAGGGAAGTATTCTTTATCCAATAAGAGTGATGAGTGATTTCATACAAAATCTATTTTTAGAAATTGTCAACTTGAACGTTCCCTAAGCATAAAGAGTAATGTTCAAATGTCCAAAATCGCTTGAATCTGTTAAAGGGGCCCTGCAAACAAAATGCATGTTGACTTCTGTTTATCTGTATTAGTGTGCACATTCATTATTTGTAAACGGTTTGACCTATATATGTTTTGTATATTTTCAAACATTGTATCATTTATTTTTCTTCATGTAGCTACGCCCCACCTCCTAAAAAAAACCCTCCAGAGTAAATTCTATTGTTGACCTGCAGTGACAGCATCAGCCATTCACTACTCAGTTACAAAGAAGCTACCTTCACCCAAGCTGAGTGCCTAATCACAATAGCATCACACGGTTGAAAAGAATACCAACTCAGTGAACTCACACATCTTCAATTTCAATAGCTGTTGCTATGTCAGAAGAAAAGCACTGGCTAAGCTATAGCATGGAGGTATGCAGGGCATGCTTTTGTGTGGATGTTCTTTTTGTACTTGCATCTTTTGTTAATCTCATGGTAGCTGACCAGTGATTGACAGATGATATCACTGCAGGTCAACAATATAATTTACTCTGGAGGTTTTTTAGGAGGTGGGGCTTAGCAACATGAAGAAAAATAAATGATAACATGTTTGAAAATATACAAAACATATTTAGGTCAAAATGTATACAAATATTGAATGTGTACACTAATACAGATGAACAGAAGTCAACATGCATTTGGTTTGCAGGGCCCCTTTTAGTACAGTGGCTGAGATAATGCCCATTCAAACGAATTTGACTTCAATGGGCAATCAGTTTATGGCATAACAGGGGCCCAAAAACCTGCAGGACTGTGTGTGTGTGGGGGGGGGGGGGGGGGTGGGGGGCTGTAGCCCCAACTCTTTTGGTTTCAAGCTAAGACATACGCAAGCACAAAATAATTATAATAAATGTGGTCTCTCCACCCCCCCCCCCCCCCCCCCCCCCCCACAGGGGTGGGTGTGTGCGGGGGGGAGAGGAGGGAAGGAGGCGGAGAATGAAGAGGGAGGGTGTATGTTGGTGTGGAGGGGATGGAGGGAGGTCGGGAATAAAGAGGGAGTGTGTGTGGGGGGGGGGGGTGTAGAGGGGATGGAGGCAGGTGGGGAAGGAATAGGGAGGGTGAGTGGGGTGGGGAGAGGAGGAAAGGAGGCGGAGAAGGAAGAGGGAGGGTGTGTGTGGGTGTGGAGGGGATGGAGGGAGGTGGAGAAGGAAAAGGGAGGATGTGTGGGGTAAGGAGGGGATGGAAGGAGGCGTGGAAGTAAGAGGGAGGGGTGTGTGTGGGTGGGTGGGGAGAGGAGGGAAGGAGGCGGGGAAGGAAAAGGGAGTGTGTGGGTGGGGGTGTGGAGGGGGTGGAGGCAGGTGGAAGACGGATGGTGTGTGGGGGTGGGGAGAGGAGGGAAGATGGCGTGGAAGGTAGAGGGAGGGTGTGTGGGGTGGGGAGGGGATGGAATAAGATGGGGAAGGAAAAGGGAGGGGTGTGTGGGTGGGGAGAGGAGGAAAGGAGGAGGGGAAGGAAAAAAGGAGGGTGTGTGTGGGTGGGGAGGGGAGGGAAGGAGGCGGGGAAGGAAGAGGGAGGGTGTGTGTGGGTGGGGAGAGGAAGAAAGGATGCGGGGAAGGAAGAGGGAGGGTGTGTGCGCGTGGGGAGAGGAGGGAAGGAGGCGAGGAAAGAAGAGGGAGGGTGTGTGGGGTGGGGAGGGGATGGAAGGAGGTGGGGAAGGAAAAGGGAGAGTGTGTGGGGTGGGGAGGGGATGGAAGGAGGCGAGGAAGGAAGAGGGAGTGTGTGTGTGGGGGTGTGGACGTGATGGTGGCAGGTGGAGAAGGAAGAGGGAGGGTGTGTGGGGATGGGGAGAGGAGGGAAGGAGGCGGGGAAGGTAGAGGGAGGGTGTGTGGAGGTGGGGAGGGATGGAAGGAGATGGGGAAGGAAAAGGGAGGGTGTGGGGGTCAGGAGGGGAGGGACAAGGGTGGGGAAGGACGTGGAGGGTGTGAGGGGGTGGGAAGAGGAGGGAAGGCGGCGGGGAAGGAAGAGGGAGGGTGTGTGGGGTGGGGAGGGATGGAAGGAGATGGGGAAGGAAAAGGGAGGGTGTGGGGGTCAGGAGGGGAGGGACAAGGGTGGGGAAGGACGTGGAGGGTGTGAGGGGGTGGGAAGAGGAGGGAAGGCGGCGGGGAAGGAAGAGGGAGGGTGTGTATGGGTGGGGAGGGGATGGAGGGAAGCGGGGAATGAAGAGGGATGGTGTGTGTGGGTGGGGAGATAAGGGAAGGAGGCGGGGAAGGAAGAGGGGGTGTGTGTGGGCGGGGAGGGGAGAGAAGGAACCGGGGAAGGAAGAGGGAGGGAGTGTGAGGGTGGGGAGAGTAGGGAAGGAGGCGGGGAAGAAAGATGGAGGGTGTGTGTGGGTGGGTAGGGGAAGGAAGGATGCGGGGAAGGAAGAGAGAGTGTATGCGGGGTTGGGGATAGGAGGGAAGGAGGCGGGGAAGGAAGAGGGAGGGGGTGTGTGTGGGTGGGGAGAGGAGGGAAGGAGATGTGAAAGGAAGAGGGAGGGTGTGGGGTTGAGGAGGGGAGGGACAAGGGTGGGGAAGGACGAGGAGGGTGTGTGTGGGGTGGGGAGAGGAGGGGAGGAAGGAAGACCTCTAGACCTATAGGCTGGAATCATAAATTTTGTAGGCAAGTACGTATAGACTAATTTAACCTTGTCTCTTTTAATTTGCAACAATTAATCTTATTTGTCCATTTGTGAGGAATGTGGTCAATTGCTCATGCAGTGCATTAATTATTCATAAACGGGTCTGAAAATAGACTATCAAGATAGGATCACTGTACACATTTACAGTACGTTATAATGCAGTCGGCATGATTGGAAGACATATTATGGAAATTATTACGGTGGCTTACAGTGTGCTTTTTGTGAATCGGGTGATAATGTACATTATAAGTATGATGCACACACTATTTGTATAGTATTGGTATGAAGCTTTCTCTTTGATTTCATACAGTTATAATCCCGTTATAATGACATAAGTTAAGTACATGTGAAATAGAGGCCTTACAATATATGACTCTCCTGGTAAAATATTAAGCAATACTACAATATTAATGATTTCCTAGCATTCGTGACTTGTGTATTCAAAGGTATTCAACAGGTATTAACAATGAGGGGCGTAATAAAAACCTTTTTTTTGTCTTCTCCTTTTTGTTGGGGGGGGGGGGGGGGGGGGGCTAAACCAAATCCGCAGCACCACAGCGAGAGTGCGAAGCGACTGAGCGAGGGAGGGTGTGGGAGTTTGACTTGACGTGAAGTCGAATCTGAGTAATCTTGTCTAAATAGATACCCCTTTTCAATTACTGGTATCGAATTAGAATTTAATTTATGCTTTGTATTAAATTTAATATTGTTGGGGGGGGGGGGGGGGGGGGGGGGAGGCAAGAGCCCTCCAAGCCTCCACCCCCCCCCCCCCCCCCCCCTCCCTCCCCGCAACGAATACGCAAGTGTTAACAATGAATCAATATTTTGATAAAATGGATCAGCGTCAGGCTGTGACTTACATGCTCTGACTCATTAGGGACTCATATTATTTCCTGATTCGAAGCACTTCCCTTCATGTTTTTTGTTTTTCAAATGTTATATCTGTACGTATACGTATGTGTCTTCGCAGCTGCGCCACCGGCGTTGGAATTATTAAACGATGAGAAATGTGAGAGGATAATTGTTTTGTATACACTTATATTGGTTTAATTTGTACGCATTTTATTTTAGGTGTAAGCCCATACGTTTATTATTCTATCGATAGTCTGTGGGTGTACATGCTGATGTATTACTCATATGCATTTTTGAAATGTATGAATGTATTTGTTTGCTCTTTTCACAAAGATGAAAGTGAAAGAGTTATTGAGAAATGTATACAGACTTAGTTAACAGTCAACTAAGTGGGCATCATACACCATTTTAATAAGAATTTGAAAACTCATAATTCTTGATTGGGTTATCAACATCTGCTCAAAAATTCGAATTTAGGTTTAACCCAATTTGCTTAAAAGCTTGTAGAAACTTCTCCTTTAATTGTCAGCAGTGACTGATTGAAAGACAGTAGTTTTACTGGAATTCGTTGTTCTCCAATACGGTATAATCACGCTTTTAGTATAGGTTTTCCCGGACAAATTCGTCAATATAGCAGGCATATTATTATGTCATTCAAGTTCGCGTGATGTTTGTAATCCTGCTGTTTACACTGTTCAATTTTAAACTCCAGAACATTCATCTTCGTCAAATTGCATTCAGTTTACAACGACAACGTATTCAAATTGGTCAGAATGTCAAACAATTTGGCAATACACATCCGTCATTCAAATTCGTGCCAGTTTGCTTGACCGAGTTGGTTTTTCTATTTCGTTTTCAGGCTTGCTTCTTTGCATATCTAGCATTCAAATAAGAACGATCAGAACAATCATGACGCATTATGAAGGCGGGGGCGGGGGGGGGGGGGGTGGCAAATACCCCACCTATTTCCCTTTATTCCATCACTCCCCAATCACCACCCCCACCCAAGGCAAGTTTTTTTTGTTGGTCATATTTTTCTTTATTCTTTTTTTAAAGACTTATTTTAATCTTTGTTTTCCGATACACACTGCTAATTAATGTTCACATTTTCACATTTAACTGGTAATCTTAACGTTATGTTGTCATACACTTGTTTCATGTTTTCATTTCAATTCAATTTTTTACACAGTGCTTGGGTCATTTCTTTATCTATATTTGTCTTTATTCTGTTTTTTAAAGAGTTATCTTAATCTTTCTTTTTGAGATACACACTGCTAATAAAGTGAAATGTAATTGAATAGGCCTATTCCTATAAAGCTACACTCTCATTTGTACGAAACGAGCGAGTAGCTTTATAGGAAAACAATACAACTAAAGAAATTAATGAAAAGGATTGCACACATTTCAAAGATGTTAGCCCGTAGACGAAATAGAATGTATGAACGCCTAAATTTTATCCGTGAGGACGATATCGAATGCTCTTCACCTGATTTTCTAAGTTGAATGGTGTTATTTCAATTCGCTTTGACAAAAGTTAGCAATTGCACGGTCCAAAAATAAAATTGAATGAAATTATTTGCTAATTGAAACACGATCCTGATCTTTATTCAATTTTGTTCTAAATTGCGTGCTGTTAATGAACATATGATTGCTATTTTGACGAAATTGGCCGGGAAAACCTATAATAGGATGCTATTTCTTCATTCTTCCCATGTGACTTTATTTTCCACCGCTCTGTGTAGCCTGGTGGGACTGATTGGGGGCATACCTCATATATTTACAGTATATATTTTTTACAAAATTTTCCCATTTATGTGTTCTTTTGTTTTTGTCAAATTATTGGGGCCCGTTACTTTTTGTTTAATATTTCAACATATATAAATTTTGTCTAGAAATGTGTTGCCTGTCGAATGTAATGCTTTATTTCACCGTCGGGCACTCATGTTCATTACTTCTCAATACAATGTATCAATATACTGATTGTTTTAGTCAGAGGTATATGAATTGTGTTGAATGCCGCACAACCCCATACATGTAGCCAGTTATATGTATTACTATTAACCTGTTATGTTACGCTGTGTTCTTCTCGTGTCTCAGATATTCATACAGATTATATATTAGCTTTAACATCTACCTTGTTTGGAGACAATATAAACGAACCAACAGCAACCATACGAAAGCAAATGGCGAGGGTTAGGGTTAGAGTTATTCTTTAAAATTTAATTATCAATGACAAATTCGAACTTTACATTATGCGCTTTGTATTCAGTCGATAGAATGCGACTGAAATTTAAATTAATATAATAAAACACTTTGTTTTCATTTGAATGACCGATTAGAATACCAAATGACGTTATATATTGGATCAATTGCTAGTTATAGCTAGAGTACAACATTGAGTGACTATAACTTGAATATAGTTTGCAAATGAATAGGAAAACCTAATTGAAGAGCTTAGTTTAAAAATGCGCTAAATCCCCTTTTTCAAATTTGGAGAAAAGCAGGTTTCTTTGTACACATGCTTATGGGAATATGAAAATGGAACATTCAAAATGTAGATTTTATATCTGTAATTTGTCTTTCAATTTGGATATAATATTATCATGTATAATAGTATCATGTATAACTAGGTCATCAGATATATATCCACACTTCATTGTGCACTTTCTCCACTCCCTGGAGAGCATTCCGGTAGGTGCTAATTTATAGTGGAGTCATGCTTTACACACTCTCATTCATGCCAAGTAGTATTTATATACTTGATTATGTTTGGGTTCATTCTTGGCGCTACTGCAGTTTCGTACCCCCCCCTTTTTTTTTGGTATCACTTCAAACTCCACTGAATTAGTTCGTATTACTCACTGCACTCATCCCTTGTCCCTCGATGGTCTGTTGCAATATTTTGGTTAACATTTAAGTCACTTTTTACAACTTTAATCGATGGTTGTGACTTGCGACTGGAGAGAGTGACGTTATCCCGCGGGGCGGTGCGCGCGCGCGCCGTACGTTTGAACTCCGTAGCTCGGGTGGATGTACGGTGGCTCTGAAAAAAATTAAACGATCATACGGCTACCCATATTATCGTTTTATTAAGTTTCACATTTAGAGCCATCATATATCCATTTGAGCTATGGATGTAAGCGGTATGGGGCGCGCGCGCACCGTAGGAGTACGTTACCCTTTCCACTCGCAAGACACCCGTGGCTTGAGGCATAGTTTCTCTTGAAGTCCTGCTAACTTCGATTTTCCCGGCTGCGAAGTGCGAATTTTTCGGAGCCGCGATCGCAACCAAAACCATCGATCAAAGTCATTAAAAATTATTAAAAATTTGACCAATATATTACAGCAGACCATCGAGGGATAAGGAAAGAGTGCAGTGAGTAATATGAACGATTTCGTTGATTTTTAAGAAACTTTGAAGAGATGCAAACAAAAGGGAAAAAGAAAAGGGGTACGAAACTGCATTAGCGCCTAATTGGCATTGAGGAAATATTTCTTCCAGTGATGAGTTAAATTATGATTATGTAATACTTCGGAATTATAAAAATCGAAACGACAATAATTTACTGTAAAAGAATGTTATTTTCAGTAATAATGTATACAGATACAAATGCTGAAATAAACGCTCTTTGTCATAAATAATGTGTGTATTTACGTGCGTGTGTGTGTGTGTACGTATGTATGGGTGTTTATATATTTCAGAAGCGTTCATTCAACAAAATGCAATAGTACAATGTTTGTTTGGCAAGAAATCGACAACTTTACGACACTCATGTCTCCATTAACAACAATAAATTGTTTTAATAAAATATTTAATAAGTAATAAACATATACAACTCAAATCATCATATATGAACGGAACAGCAGAGCAGACATTTTACAATCGAATTATATGTAAAACATATTTCAATTGAAATCAATGTGTATCTTTGTGTCAGTCGTCAACTAATTTTAAAACAGAACACATTATTTTGCTCTATTCGATAATACTCTTTTAATAAGTAAAATAATTTCATAATAAAGTCAATTGATATTTTGTTTCAGATTTCCATGCATCTGTTAATTTCAATTACATTTTATACGTACAGTTTACACAATAACACATTTTTTAAAGCACATGTAATTCATAGTTTTGTACTAATATAAGTAGTACATTTGTAATAAAAATTATCATCAGTACGGCTGGTATATCATAATGAGAGTTCCTTTATCACCTTTCAGACTGATGTATAATGACACTCATCTTGTACAGTAAATGCTCCTAATACTCAAGTTAAAACATAATACATATTAACTACAATAATTTCAATAAGGTAGACATTTCAACTTATAACATGAAGAATTTAAAAAAGTTGTTTAAATATTTGCATACAACTTCTTGAATACCTTTCTCCAATTACATTCCAATTAGTTTCATGATATTAAATTATTCACACGTATCTAAATTTTTTCTATACAGTTGACATCTAATTCTTTCGATTGTTCCCTTAGTATCAATACTAATCCTTTTGTATAGCAATCTTCTATTAATATACAAGTCTTTTTCATTGACCCACTAATTCCACGTGTCTTCGTTTACAATTATAAAAAAAAAAGAAGCATAGAGTAATTGACTAGGTCTTTCGTTTTCACGAGATTCAAACTGACAGTGCTAATGACATTTGCATTATATATGAGACGGTGAATACATGTGGAGCGGGGAACAGAGGTATATCAGATCAAATACATGGATCAGTACAATTATTGTATTAATATTTTAATAATGTGTGCAATATGTATAATAGGTATGTAAACATTGAACACATACCACACAATGGGCCTAATTTGCCATAACCAAACAGGGAAAAACAGTTATGTAAAAACACAAAAATAGATCTCAAAAATGAGAATAATGATACAAGTCAATACATTTTGTTTTATTTGATTTGATTACATTTCCACAACTCATCTAAGAAACAACAAAGTATGACAATTAGCAAAGTATATAGAATGACATACAAAGTAACATAATATGACAATAATTAAACACACAAACATATCAAAATGAATGAATGGAGAAATAAAAAAAGGTTTTGAAACAAACTCATACAATTTATCCCTTAGCATACACAAACAAGGACCTTTCTTTTACATCAGATGGTAGAGAATTTCATAAGATTCGTCCGGTATACAACTAACAACTGCAATACTTCACAAATATACATTTAGAAAATCGCGTACATCGCGTAGGCCTGAATTAACCATTAATTTGTAAATTCGATAAAATAAAATAATATTGCTGGTGTTGGTTATCATTTCTGTGATATGTCAAGAGACCCTTAGTTTGAAAATCATAGGCAGTGGGATCTGCTTTTATTATAATGAGAACCAATCAGCACATGTCCGATGTGTTACTGGTAATTGTTGTCATTTTATCCCGGAATAATATTGTGCCACTGATGATAATTCGGGCCATAGTCATTTAAAGGGATAGTTGAGTTCTGGTAAAGAGAGTACAGTTTTGGTCAAACTGAATTTTAGTAACCAAAACATGAACCATGACATTACAAACTGATAGTTATACCTCCACCATGTTCAAAAGGAATAACAAATTACTATTGACTAAGTAAAAAGCCTGTTATCATTCAAAAAGAGCCGTTAAAACTCGAGAGGGCGCTCTCTAAACCCTCATCGGTTCAACCATTTTAAATACAATATTGTGCATGTGATGTTTTTTAAAAATAGTGATTAGATAGAGAGATAATCAACAACTATTACAAACTTCTTGAAAATCTTTGAAAAGAGGAATCATTTCTTTGAAAATGTTAACGGTTGGTTTAAAATTATTGAATAATTGTGGGGCCCCACATTTATTACAAATGGTTACGTTTATGGATATGAATTTAGCCGTTTCTGAACCGATTTTGCTCAAATAAAGTTTATTCTGTCATTAAAATATTATGCTCTTTCAAATTTGACACTCAGTTTTTCATTATCTCACAAAAAATTATTATGTGTAGCGCCCTCTATACCAAAACTCAACTATCCATTTAAGTACGTTATTGCATGTGGTGTAGTATAAACCCAGAGAGTGGTTTGAGAGACCACACTTGAACAATTGGGAGCGTTAACATTGTTACAGTCTGTATTAAGTAATACTTTATTTCACTTCCAATTTTAACCTTAGGATAATGTTAATGGTTTGGTTTATTGCCATTCAAATGCGGTAAAATCAACGTGGCTGAACATTTCCTTTATCATTGTTCAAGTGGCGGATCTACGGGGGGGGGGGGGGGGGGGGGTTAGGGGGTTTAACCCCCCCCCCCCCCCCTTGGGCTGCCAAGTGAAAATGTGATGTGCATAGAAATACGCCATCATGTGTTTTTTTTAGTTTGAAAAGGATTGTAAATCTCTTTTTTGCCGAGCGCTTCGCGTGCATACAGTTTAAACAGGTTTAACCCCCCCCCTTGGGCTGCCAAGTGAAAATGTGATGTGCATAGAAAAACGCCATCATGTGTTTTTTAGTTTGAAAAGGACTGTAAATCTCATTTTTGCCGCGCGTTACAGTCCAGACCCACACAGTTTCCGCATAGTCATTGGGTCAATCCCCCCTTAGCAAAAAGCTAGATCTGCCCCTGTGTTCCCTATTTGTACAAATGCTACAAGACAGATACATATAGGTAATCTACATGCTCATATCTTCTTATGTACACATCAACAATATTATCGACCGTTCTACATCTTCACTAGTATTGCTATTATTGTATTAAGATCAATTCAATTCAATTTATTTCCACATTTTATATGAATACGAAAGCATAGAACAATAACGTATACAAAGTGTACAACATATTAAAGTAAGAATGCATTATACATGTAATATCAGTATGTGCGGAATAAACACAGGTCAAGGGCCTAAGCCTTATTTAACATAACTATATACACATACAATAGACATAACACAAACATAAGCAAACGCAACAATTGCAAGGTAGGCTAAACAAATGTTTTTAGAAGTTTTAGAAATCTGCCTTACTTGGTGCGAATTTTTACAAATTTACAAATTCTAAGTAAGGTTACTTTTATACACTTTGAATAACGGATGCAGCATGGAAAGTAGGACTATATTTGATTGATAAATGAATTTAATTGTTCGAATAACTTAATTAGTGTGCAGTTTCATTGACAAATTTCAATATACATGTATACAATAATAATGGTATTTTATTCAACAAAATGTCACATTCACAGCTACAAGCTGAATTGCAGTGTCATTTGCAACAATATTTACAAACATGGAAATAACATTAATGAACTCACGAGGTATAAAGAAACCTTGATATATTATATACAATAATTAGAGAAATAAATCATAATATACCTAAATAGTATCACAAATTAGGCATGAATACTAACGAAAAAAAAGTAAATTATATTATTATTTTGTATATCGATTAATCAATTAAGTGATTAGAAAGCATAAGGACAGATTTAGGACATAATTCTAAATACTAAGCGATACAAGCTCCAGGGCCTATAGTTCTGGCGCTTGTCCGAGACTTAACATGATTTCTAATTTACATCATTAATGAAATCTACATAACTGTCTTCAAACTCATATCAGCAAGTTAATAAAATGTTAACATCTTCACATTATTCACAATACTGTTGTATAGTATATACATCGAATTGTTTGATTTTTCGAATACATAAACAAGAAAACACAGTCAGAATAAGAACTTAGAAATAGTGACAAGGTGGTATTATGTTAATGATAATATCACTTTATTCAGCAACAGCATCAATAAATCAAGATAGACTTCTATAATGTATTTTTTTTACTCATTATCTATAAATTTATATATGAAATTTTCGCAGAGCACTTAATACAAATATTGCCAAATTTACCAAAATGGCATTTAAATCGTTTTAGATAATGTCTTCATAGCTTTAATAGATCGGTTAACACGCACAGTTGTCTGAAGGGACCACTCCTGCTTAATGTCTGCCATTTTACTGAAACCAGGCTTCTAACCTAGCTGTGAATAATTTTCTGCCACTCAAACATGAACGGACTCAAGCTATTTTTTTTTTAGTAACGTACACGTTTGTACTTAATTTCAGTTTCACCAAAACTGTACCACCACTATAATTTTGAAAAGTAATACTATTTTTTACATTAAAATATACATCATTAGAGAAGCAGTTGTTATATTCCTTTACCTACATTATGTACGTTATAAAAGACAATTTTTTCCTTTACAGTAACAACTCAAATTTTTACATATGCAATATGAAGATAGAACTCTGATCAGGTACAGTTTGAAGGAATAGTAAGGTTTGAGTCAAACATCTTTTAAGTAAGTAAAACTAATTTATGATAACAAACTAACAGTTACAATACAATGATGCTTGAATAGTACTAATGCATGTCAACTGTACGTTACAGGCGTGATTTCATTAAAAACGTTAATACAAGAGGGCGTTCTCCAGACATCTCAGATTTGAACTAATTGTTTATTTAGAAATGCGAATGTGATGTTTGGTTAAGATTCAAGTAGTGAGCTCTTAAAAATCAATATATAATTTTTTTTGTTTTAAATAACACAAAATGTGTAGGATTTTATTTGTTTTCTTAAATATCTAATAAAATATTGTTTTTCGAAGCGCCCTCTAAACTAAAACTGAAATTTTCCCTTTAATGTACTTCCTTTTAGATATCTATTTATATTGACAAATGGAAAATCCAGGACAACGTGCACCCACTAACGATACGCACTACACTGCACACTAAGTACACTCACCTCCCCCCTTACATTATTCCTTTCTTTATTTAATTCCTTCTGTATATAATTTCAAACACTTCATTCTCCTTCATTTGTTTTCCATGTAAGAACACTAAAGAGCTTCACAAAATAATTTATATTGATTAATCATTGTATCTATTACTGTTTACTTAAAAATAGTTTTGATTGAAATGCCGCGTACTGTATCATTTTTTTCTGCTAAATGTGTTACTTTGTTCAAGCATATTGATAGGGTCATTCAAATTCACGCATTGCCGCGTAATCGTTGGGTTTGGTATTTAAAATTCCGAATCAGGGCAAGCGAATCCATACATGCGCATTAACTTTCTTGAACACTGTAGTTCATGTATAGGCACTCGAATTTGATGCGCCGCGAGCGTCGAAAGACGGAACGTGCGCTATATAAGTAGCCACCATTATTATTAGTATTATTTGCGAATGTGCACCAACATGTAAATGACCGAGGAGCCGTCTGCGTTAACAACATGCCAATTGGAATGACCAAATAAAGTTTTTGCTAACAATGAATATAATCACATTTCAAAATGAAATAATTTCTTTTCTACCCTATAAATAATGTGATTTATGCTTAAAAGTATTTATTTTTACTATATTATACTATTATCATTCTGATATTCTTCTGAATGATGCGTAGCTTAATCTTTGAAGCACGCGTAGGTCTTTAGGAGGGTTCCGGGATATAGAGGAATGCAAGAACAATATATTTTCCGAACTGTGCGCACTATGCGACATGTGCATGTAAAAAGGAGAAGTTGATTTGAACTGCTCAAATCTTGTCCCATCGTATGTTATAATTTTGTCACAAAAATGATTAATTCGTCTTAACGATTTCAGAGCATAAGCTTACCTGCAAAATGGTAAAATATGGGAGAAAATAACGGAAAACCAAGCGAGATACGGTCCAAAATGCATCATATTCCCCAAAGAGATTATTCCAAATCGACAAATATTTGAATATAAGCTTCAACGTGAAATATAATAACGTTAAAAAAAGGGATAGTTGAGTTTTGGTAGAGAGGGCGCTAGACTACTTTTTTTTTTTGTGAGGTAATGAAAAACTAAGTGTAAAATTTGAAAGAGCATAATATTTAAATAATAAAATCATCTTTGTTTGATCAAAATCGGTTCAGAGACGGCTGAAATATCTATAAATATACTAATTTGTAATAAACCTGGGGCCCCAGGTTTATTAGAGAATTTTGAACCAGTCGTTAAAAATTCCAAAAAGTGCTTCCTCTTTTCAAAAAGTTACAAAAAAGGTATTTAATAGTTGTTGGTTATTTCTCTATCTAATCACTATTTCAACAAAGCATCACATGCACAATATTTTATTCAAAATGGTTGAAACCGATGAGTGTTTAGAGAGCGCCCTCTTACGTTTTAACGGCTCTTTTTGAATGATAACATGATCTTTACTACGTCATTTGTAATTTTGTGTTCCTTTCTAGTTATAACTATTAGTTTGTAATGTAATGATGCAGGTTTTGGTTACTATAATTCAGTTTCACCAAAACTGTACTCTCCTTACCAGAACTCAACTATCCCTTTAAACAATCTGCTAAACATTAGAGATGTATGAAATCGTAATATGTACAACTCATCTACTTTCCAAATATGAAAAGAGAATTGGGAGTATGTATGCTTTTGAAGAAGTTATGGCCGAGTAAGATGGGTATGTTTTTACCATGTTTTGCCAATTTTCGCGCGCGCGTACTCTGTTATAATAGATAAACAGTCATTCAAATTGACAGGCTTTGTTAAGGGATATACCAGAAATGCAAACCATTTGAAACAAATAAATTTGTCCTATTAATTTGCGTTACGTGCGCAAATATGCGCGCAACGACGCGCACGAGCGACATTTTTGGAACCGCTTAAAATTGTCTGAAACGTATAGGAAAATATTTGGTTAAAACTTTCGGGCATTAGTAAAAGACAAAAGATCTTTGACCCGCGCGTACGCGCGCGTTTCGAGATGTAAGCGCGTGCGCGTAGGCTATAAAGTTGACGCGCGACCAGGGGGTTGTCACCATAGAAGTATGACACCAACTTCCGTTGTAGAACTGGAAGGTAAACTGTACTGCGCGCAGGTACCGTACCCTGTACATATTGTACATGAACCAATGGCGGACTGACGTCCTTGTTATAAGCAGTAATGAAGGCAGGAACTTCGTCACATGACTGCATTGTGGGGAAATGATATGACGAATCAATAGGAATGTGGGTCGTTATTCCGAAAATGAAATCAGGTTCGTTATTCCGAAGGTTCGCTATTCCGTACATAAAATCGGTCCATAGAACACGAATGTTTCTCCTAAGAGTTGATATCTGTGTATTTGTTTGCTATTAATTTGCTGATGGTACACGAATACGACATATTTAACTTGAAAGAGACGGTCGTGTTAACATTGTCCAAATCCTCAAAACTTACTAGGAACTCTAGTATTTCTCTCATACCTTACAATATTATTCACATTAACAATAAAGAGTAGACGGAGTAGCCATCATTCTGTAGAAAGGTGTAGAAAAGTGCCTGATGAAGTGGAAACCTATTAATAGCAGGCTCATGAAAATAAGGCTGAAAGGGAAACAGATCAATGCAACTATTATCCAGTGCTACGCTCCAACTAATGACAGTGACGGGGAAGCTAAAGACGAGTTTTATGACCAACTACAAGCTGAGTTGAATAACACGCCAGGGCATGACATGAAGATAGTGATGGGAGACATGAATGCGAAAGTTGGGAACGACGACACAGGCTACGACAGGGCAATGGGATGTCAGGCTGGGATGTGGAGTCATGAATGAGAATGGAGAAAAACTTCTTGAATTTTGCTCTACCTATGACCTAGTTATAGGCGGAACTCTCTTCCCACATAAAGACATCCACAAGCTCACATGGAACTCTCCCAACGGACGAGATAAGAATCAAATTGACCACCTGATGATTAATGGCACATTGAGACATTCACTTTTTGATGTCAGAGTGATGCGGGGAGCAGATGTCAATAGCGAACACCACCTTGTAATGGCAGTAGTCAAACTTAAGCTGATGAAAACTGGTACTAGGAAGGCAAGATACAACAAGTTGATGTTGATAAGCTGCGAGATCCTAGAGTGAAGAGCTCTTTCGTATTGCAGCTTAAGAATAGATTCCAGATATTAGCGGAATTAGAAACTGACAATCAACCAGATATGGATGCAGCCAAAGATGATGTCAACACCAATTGGGTTAAGACAGCCTACTTGAAAACTAGTGAATCATGTCTAGGAGTTAAAAGGAAGGAAAAGAAAGAGTGGATAACTGATGATACTTGGCAAGCCATAGATAAACGGAGGGGTGCAAAGAAACAAGCCATGGAAGCAAAATCTGACAGACTGAAAGAAAGGTATAAACTTCAGTACCGAGAGGCAAACAAGGCCGTAAAGACGAAGACAAGAGCAGACAATCGTGCCTTTGTTGAAGAACTTGCAAACCAGGCAGAAGAGGCAGCCATTAAAGGGGAACAAGGAAAGGTATATGAGATTACCAAAATAATCAGCGGCAAGTATAGAGGAACCACAAATTCACCTATTGAATACAAGCAGGGGAGGCTTCTTACAACAGAAGCAGAACAGGAAGCTAGAGGGGCCGAGCACTTTAGCGAGGTGCTGAATAGACCACCACCGACAGTAGAGGTTGATATACAAGAGGCAGAGGATGACTTGGATGTCAGCAGCATATCACCAACTAAGGAAGAAGTAATAGCTGCAATTAAATCCTTAAAAAATGGTAAAGCCCCTGGCTCTGACAATCTCAACGCAGAACTTGTTAAGGCAGACCCAGAATTAGCAGCAAAAATCCTTCTGCCACTCTTCACAGCTATATGGGAAAGAAAGGCAGTTCCTGATGATTGGTCAGAGGGAGTTATTGTAAGATTACCAAAGAAGGGATCCCTAAAGAACTGCAGTAACTGGCGTGGGATCACTCTACTATCAATAAGTAAAATACTGGCAAATATAATTATTACCCGTATCACAGATGCTGTTGACCAAAGTCTCAGAAGGGAACAGGCAGGTTTTTGAAAGGGAAGAGGGTGCACTGACCAGATATTTGCACTACGTAATATCATAGAGCAATGCACAGAATGGCAGAGGAAACTTTATATTAATTTTGTTGACTTTGAAAAAGCATTTGATAGCATCCACCGAGACAGTCATTGGAGAATATTACGCAGATATAGGATACCAGAGCGGCTAGTTCTTGTAATTAAGAGCTTTTACACTCATCTCTCATGCAAAGTCGGAAACAGTAATCATAAGTTCCAAGTGAAGACTGGAGTTAGGCATGGATGTGTCATGTCAGCACTACTCTTCAATATCGCCATACACTGGGTGATGAGACAGGCAACTGAAGACCAACAAAGAGGCATAAGATGGACCCTCTTTTTTACACTTGAGGACCTCGACTTTGCAGATGATCTCGCTCTTCTTTCACACACCGACCAGCCCCCACCAGCATATGCAAGAAAAAACATCCAGACTCAGTGACTTTGCCCTGCAAATTGGATTGAAGATCAGCCAGAAGAAAACAGAGGTGATGACCCTGAACATCCCGGAACCTTTACCAATACAAGCAAATGGGGAAGATCTACCTATAATTGAGGAGTTTACTTACTTGGGAAGCACTGTGAGGCACGATGGAGGCGCAGGCAAAGACATTAAGAACCGTCTTAACAAAGCCAGAAATTAATTCAGAATGCTCAATAATGTATGGAGATCACAGCAGTACAGCACCAAGACCAAGCTAAAATTGTACCAGAGCTGTGTCCTTTCCACTCTTCTGTACGGCTCTGAATGTTGGAGAATGACGAAAACTACCTAAATAAGCTGTCGGTCTTCCACACAAAGAGTCTGAGAAGAATATGTCGCATTTTCTGGCCAAACACCATTTCAAACGAAGCACTGTACGCCTAATGCCATCAAGACAGCATGGAGAACATCGTCATGAGAAGAAGGTGGATATGGATTGGACATGTGATGAGAAAGAACATAGATGACATCACACGAACAGCCCTCCACTGGACACCAGAAGGCAAAAGAAAGAGGGAACGTCCTAAAAACACTTGGCGAAGAACTGCGGAAGGGGAGATTAAAGACCTGAACCACACATGGGGAACCATCCAGAGACTGGCCCAGGATCGGAAGGAGTGGAAGACTTTTGTTGCTGCCCCATGTGCCAGGAGGCATAATGGGCAGTAAGTAAGTAAGTAACAATAAAAGAACAGGACATGTTTCGTTTTATTCAAATTTCCATTTCGTTTAATAGATATTTACGATCGAAGTGTGTCTGTATGAAAATATCTACGGGATAATGTCATCCGTGTACAAAGTAAGTGTAATGAGTAAGAGAATATCACTTTGCCTTTTTGCTCACATCTCAGCCAAAAAAAAATCAACTTAATTTGAAAATTTCACAAATTAATTTGTAAACATATCAAATCACACGAATACACATTTTATTAATCGTTCATCACTTTTTGCATTTGTCAACAAAGTTACTAGATCCCTGTTATGTGGCCCCTTAGAATGATTTCTGCCTCATGCATGGTCCATCCGGATGATGATGTGGAGCTTGACCTGCTTGACATGTGTGCCGGGCCGCCCTCCCCCCCCCCCCCCCCCCCACCACTTCCGACGCCTATGGTGTGTGGGTGTGTGGGTGTGGTGTGTGGGTGTGTGGGAGTGTGTGTGTATGTTGAGTGGGGGTGGGGATTTACAAACCCACCACACTCCAATCCCCTGCTTATCTTCACTCATAGCTTCACTTTGAATAATGTAATCATTTTCAGGGTGACAACGTTTACCACACAAACGTGCAAACACACACACAACAACACACACACACACACACACACACACACACACACACACACACGCACACAATGTAAAACTCACAATACTATCATATTAGTGTTTCTTCCTCCGCATTCGTATGTGTCCACCCCACCCCCCCCCCCCCCCACCCCCCCCCCCCCCTCCTCCTCCCAATTCCTCCTTTTCATCTTCATCATCATCCGGATGGACCATGCATGACGCAGAAATCATTCTCAGGGGCCACATAACAGGGATCTAGTAATTTGTTGACAAGTGCAAAAAGTGATGAACGATTAATAAAATGTGTATTCGTGTGATTTGATATGTCCACAAATTAATGTGTGAAAACTTCAAGTTAATTTGATGTTTTTTTGCTGAGATATGAGCAAAAAAGCAAAGTGATATTCACTTACTCATTTAACTTACTTTGTACACGAATGAAATTATCCCGTAGACATGTTCATACAGACACACTTCAATAGTAAATATCTATTAAACGAAATGGAAATTTGAAGAAAAAAAAACGAAACCTGTCCTTTGCTTGTATTGATAATATGAATATGATAAGGTATGAGAGAACTACTAGAGTTCCAAGTAAGTTTTAAGGATTTTGACAATGTTACCAAGTCCATTTCAAGGTTAATATGTCGTATTCGTGTACCACCATAACATTAATAGCAAACAAACAACATATATCAACTCTTAGATCTCTTTTAATCAGGTTTGTCAACAAACACCGAATATTCTTGCCGGAAAGAACACTTAGCCAAGTACGCCATCAAGAACAGGGCTCTTTTTTATTTTTATAAAAAGAAATGTCTTCATATTCGGATCACATTATCTCCCCCCTCCATAAAGGAAAATGGTCTAGAACGGAGCCTGGTGTATTTTAAAGGGGCAGTACAGTATTGGTAAGGCTGAACTTAAGTAACCATAACCTGCACAGTAATATTACACACGTATAGTTATAACTCCACCGTGCTCGAAAGGCATACAAAATTACAAACGACTAAGTAAAAAGCCTGTTTTAATTTTTAAAAGAGCCATTAAAACACAAGAGGGCGCTCTCTAAAAAGACATTGGTTTAACAATTTTGCATACACAATTAGGCATGTGATGTTTTGTTGAAATAATGATAAAATAGAGAGATCACCAACAACTATTTAAAAACCGCTTTTGAAAGTATTTGAAAAAGTGTAGGCATTTTTTAAATTTGTTTTTAAATCATCGAATACATTTTGCTTGCAAATTTAGTACGATTGGATATATTGATGTTTTAGCCATTTCTGAACCGATTTTTACCAAATAAAGTTTATTCTGCCTTTAAAATTGCATGTTCTTTTAAATTCGACACTCAGTTTTTCATTACCTCACAACAAAATTGTGGTGTGCAGCGACCTCTCTACCAAAACCCTTAAAAGTGCCCCTTTAAAGTGCCCCCTCTCTCAAGCCAGCAACAAGGCTTAGGTCCGGTCCATTTCCTGTTTCTTTCGTTGTTAAAGGTGAATATGACAGTAGTGGGAAACGCCCCACCCCAAAAAATGAAATGTACCAACCATGTAAAAGAATATAATTTTACTAATATGGGATTATACAAATTTGGCCAAGAAATCGCATAATAATTGATATATTTGCATAATTATAAAATGTATATACTGTACATTGATATCCCCAACGCGGAATCTCCATACGCTACGTGCAAATAACCTCGTGCGTTACACGAGGTCTTCGCTATACGGGCTTGTCCCCGGCTTGTCGATATCTCCAGGCCAGCCCTAGCGGCGCGGACAGGTGCGAACGGGCGGTGGATTTATAAATTTCACGAACCTTCGGAATAACGAACCTTCGGAAAAACGACCCTTCGAATAACAAACCTTCGGAATAATGAACCTGATTTCATGTTCGGATTAACGAACCGTCGGAATAGCGAACCCGATTTTATTAACGAACCTTCGGAATAACGAACCTAATTTCATTTTCGGACTAACGACCCGTCGGAATAGCGAACCCGATTTTATTTTCGGAATAGTGAACCTTCGGAAAAAAGAACCTTCGGAATAACGAACCCTCGGAATAACGAACCTTAGGAATAACGAACCTTCGGAATAATGCAACAAATGTTCGGATTAACAAACCCTATTTTATTTTTGGAATAGCGAACTCGCATGTATAAGAAATGTGCGTGTTCGGAATAACCGAACCTTCGGAATAACGAACCGCACCCTATATATTCGTCGGTTGAGAAACATAAGGGCGTTAAGTGGAATTTTTTAGTGACATTTCAGAAATTTAGTTAAGTATACTTTCTTGTAGCATACGATGTCCTGTACCTTGAACCAAATTTTCAAATGATAATTCGTTTTAATTACTGAGATATAGACCAATAATCAAAGGGCGTTAACGGCTCTCGGCGATTTCGTTGAGAATGAGAAGGGCGTTAAGCGCGCTCGGTGCAAGGCAGGCGCGGCTCGCATGTTTGCTCGATATGCGAAACCGGTTTGAACCGGTCCGATGTGCGCGGAGACTTAGCGCCCTTATCAATTAATACAAATCCGCAAAAGCGCGTGATTCGTAAAACGGTTGCGTAGAAAGGATACGAACTGTGGGCGTTAAGTAATAAACTGCACCAAAATCGTTTAAGAAAATAACGATTTCTTCGGATTTGTATTTGATTGTGTCGACAATGTTAACATACATATTTTACAATGTTTAGATCATTAAAATTATGCTGCTACTCCAGGATATCTCGATTTTTAGTACTTAACGCCCTTCTCATTTTAAGCAAAGTGTGGCATTATACGCAGAATGCTTAAAATGATAAACTAGCTCTGAACAAACAAACTTTAATATATTTTAACAAAAATGATTTCAACTAGCTCTGAACAAACAAACTTTAATATATTTTGTCCCAGTTTTTTTTTATAGATGTAAGAAAAGTATACATTCTCCATACTGTTTTTTTCAAAAAGAATTAACAAATCAGACAGAGCTGTTAATTGCGACTTTTAAAAAGGTAAACAACTTTAAACGCGATTATTTCGGAATTACATTCGGCGCGCGCGTAAGGACTTAGCGTCCTTCTCTTTCTCAACCGTATGTTTGGTATTCATGTTCTTGTATATATGTTTGGTGTTCATGTTCTTGTCTGTCACAAGTACGTTTATCATATTTTTGCACCAAAGACTCTGTTCAATTAATTTTCGGTCATTTCTACATCCATTGTACCTTGAACGAAATCCGGAATGTCTGTTTGGGTATGTTTTGTGGATACATGGGTGTTCTTAACTGCGATTCCAATGCCTTGTGGATGACTGTCACATTTGTCGCAGTTACTAGCCTTTTTGGAACGTTTTGCCATTTCCTTACCTCTGTCAATTTCGTCTCTCCTGGATTGAAAGTCTGTTTCCTGCTTTGCAATATCGGCTTTGAGCTTGTTTTGGAATTTCTGCATCCTTTGAATGTCCTTATCCAGAGATGTTTTACTTGCCGTTTTGTTAGCAATTTCTTTCTTTAGAGCTTTACTACTCTGTTCATATTCGTTTTGGTTAAATGTAATGGTTTTGTTGTATGCATCACAATGCCCTTCTAGAATTGTTAAGTAATTCTTAGCTTTGACACAATCGCGCTTTAACTGACTAATTTCCTTGTCTAACCTTTGTTTTTCTTCCTGCTGGCTGGTAAGTGTTTGTTGAGTGTGCCGTAGTGTTTCATCAAGCCCCTGAATCGTGCTGGACTTCTCTTTAATTTTTTTGTCCATTTCATGGGAGTTAGATGTAAACTTGTCGGCCATTATCTTGTTTTGTTGCTCATATTTTGCAATGCTTGCCATCATCGCTTTTTCCTTTTCAGCAATCTCACTCTCAACCTCATCACAACGACTTTGTAGGTCACGGAGGCGCTTGCTTTCCTGGTATTCTTTTTGTCGGGCAACTTTTCTGTCCTGTGCCTCTTTTTCTAGAGTTTTGATGTAACTACCAGTGTCACTTTTAGCTTCTATAGGTATCTTGTCACGAACTTTTTCTACACCCTCTACAAAGATAAGATGTAGCTTCTGAGAACGACTCACCTCATCCATGAGTCCCTGGAGCCCTTCTTTGGATTTTAGATCCGATGTACAATTTCCTTGTGGCCATGGATCGGGTGTGTCGTGACGAACTGTCCGTTAACAAAAAACGTGAGAGGGAGAAACAGAGAAGAAAATCTAGTAAATAAGCGGAATAAGGAGAGAGCTGGAAATGTGAATACCGCAGTTATTTCTTTTTTTACTGGAATCAAGAATTATCACTTAGTGATTAATTGACAAAATGAAACTACTTTACATTCATTATCTATCCGTTTTCTCTTCCCCTTATAATTAGTTGATTCCTAAATATGCATGAATTACGATTGTTCAATTTGCTCGTACAAAGGACCACATCGTTCCCGGTCAAACGTTCTGTCCTGGAACGAATCAACATATCCGCCTCTCTATAGGACCAGGCGATTGCAGTCCATTGTGAGGAGGACTTGAAGAAAATCAAGTAGGCGTATGCACTATCAAATGTTGACAATTATTTCGACGAAAGTATAAACAAAACAATGTTAAACAATGAGTTATCTTATTCTAATGATTTAAATGTTGATAGTGATATTGATAATGATCCATTTAATAATAAACTCTTTGTCATTTTCTCCAGCCCATTTTCATGTATCATTAGAAACAACTATGCAATCGTCACTTTCTATTTCACATGTCAATATAACATCTTTGAATCGGAATTTTGATGCTTTAAAACACCTGTTTGAATATGAATTTCATTCTCATTTTAATGTTATAGCAATGTCAGAATGTTATCCTTGTATTGTAATTGGAGATTTTAATATTAATATGCTATCGTTAGATAACAGAAGCCAACATTTCGTACATATGACCGAATGTTATGGTTTACGCCAATTGATAAATCGGCCAACTAGAGTAACAAATAGAACGTCATCTCTTATTGATCATATTTATACAAATATTTCATCTTACAATATTCAATCAGGTTGTGTTGATTATTTCCCTGTTTATGCTGTTTTTGAAAAGTTTAAATCGCCATCGTCAAGCAAGAAATATGTTACTTGCAGAACCTTTCTCCATTATTCTGTACAGTCATTTAGCAATGAATTAATGAGTGAGCAATGGTTAGACGTTTACGAATGCTCCAATGCAAATGATGCTTACAATGAATTATGTAAACGGTTCAAGCAGATATGTGACTGTAGTGTCTTGGAATAACACTACGCAATGTTGTCTTTGAATAAGACTACGCATGTCTATGTAAAGACACACACACATGTACAATAATGCATGATTGAACAAGCCACGTTCTATGTCACTTTTGAAACCCAGATACCAAGAGTAAAGTATCCTGAATTGTATATCTTTGACTCCGTGTGAGTTACTTATCCACTCGCGTGAATCATGAACGGATAGAACTGTGATTGTTTGTGATCCGATTGAGTGGTCAGATGTTACAAGTGCGACCATTGCCAAATTGGAAATGTGATTTGTTTTTGGCGATATGAACTGCACCTTCTACCCCCAGTGAAGCCCGTGCATTTTCCCGCACACACACGCCACTGCCGAGAGCAGCGCACAGCCAAGCGTAGCCGGTGAGTACGTGGTGAGTACCGACGTCGTATTCGCTGTGATTCGATTCTCGTTATCGTAACGCAATAAGCAAACCGTGTTAATATGGCGGCAGCAAATGTCATCGTAGTCACGGAAACGAGAAACCTGAAAACGGCTCCATTCTTGCAGACATATAATCAAACCAGTACGGGAAAAAAATTGGGAAGATTGGATTGAAGGGCTAGAGCGTGAATTTCGTTATTTCAAGATAACAGAAGCCCAAGATAAGGCTGATGCCCTGGTAATATACAGAGGGAAATAAATAGCTCGCCTTGCCAAATCACTACCTGATGTAGAGGGGCAAGATGATGATGCAGACTGCTACGTGCAGTTGAAAGCCAAGTTGAACAATTATTTCATGCCAAAGAAAAACAAGCCCCATGCGAGGTACATCTTCATGCGTACACGGATAAACGCAGGTGAGTCCACGGTGGCGTATGCAGCCAGGTTGCGTGAAAAGGCAGCAGAATGTGAGTTTGATGAAACACATGATGACAGGATCTTAGAGCACTTGATCCAGACAATCAAAACACCATCCCTCGTGCAAAAGGCAATAAATAAAAAGTGGTCTTTGAATCAGATGTTGAGTGAAGCTGCCCAGATGGAAGATGTACAAATGTAAATGGCGAAGATGACACCATCGAGAGATGACGCGACGATAGCATTTGTAAAACCATGGCAGAACAGACCTATTACATGGAAGAAAGATTCACCCACCAAAGGCTAACAACAACACGATGCATGTTCCTACACTGTTAAAAAAATCCTCCTATCCGGGTCCAATAATTGGATGTAACCCAGCTGCATCCATTAATTGGCTTCGTGGGCACCTGTTTTTGGACCAGTGTGGGTCCGTACAGTGGAGCTCACGCAGCACCAATAATTGGTTCAGTACAGACGTGGGCAGTATTCTGGGCACCTATTATTGGAGCTCCTGGAATCCCTATTTTGAAGTTATAGGGTATATATGGTATACTGGATGCAACCCAGCTGCAACCATTAATTGGCTTCGTGGGCACCTGTTTTTGGACCAGGGGGTCCGTACAGTGGAGCTGACGTAGCACCAATAATTGGTTCAGTACAGACGTGGACAGTATTCTGGGCACCTATTATTGGAGCTCATGGAATCCCTATTTTGAAGTTATATGGTATACTGGATGTAACCCAGCTGCAACCATTAATTGGCTTCGTGGGCCCCTGTTTTTGGACCAGTGTGGGTCCGTACAGTGGAGCTCACGCAGCACCAATAATTGGTTCAGTACAGACGTGGACAGTATTCTGGGCACCTATTATTGGAGCTCATGGAATCCCTATTTTGAAGTTATATGGTATATATGGTATACTGGGCACCTATTATTGGAGCTCATGGAATCCCTATTTTGAAGTTATATGGTATATATGGTATACTGGGCACCTATTATTGGAGCTCATGGAATCCCTATTTTGAAGTTATATGGTATATATGGTATACTGGGCACCTATTATTGGAGCTCATGGAATCCGAATATTGGAGTTCAACTGCACTGATTAGTGCAGGGGCCGTATTCTGAAAAGTTACAATCGATTTTAGTGACGTAGATAAAATCTATTTTAGTGGATGGTGATCCTTTTTAATGTCAAAACAATGCGCACTGGCTAGCCAAAACAATGCGCACTGGAGTACCTCATTGCGCATTAAAATTGGATCACCATCCACTAAAAAATATTTTATCTACGTCACTAAAATCTTTTGTTACTTTTCAGAATACCGCCCCAGATCACTGGGGCATATGGGCACTGAATATAGGACCTTTGCTTATCTCGATTCAATTATTATTTCACTTGTGGACACTAATTTTGGACTTTACTGGGCCTGTACTACACTTTAGTCTCTGGTTTGTCTCATTAAAAAGGCACACCAACAAATGCAATAGTTTGAATACATTTTGTTTATGTAAACATTCATAGAATACATGTGAACAAATGTCATTCAATTGACAATCGAGTACTAGTGAATGAACATAACTGAAGTGTGAAAATATGTCACAAAAACAATAATACCATGAATATTATGCAGCATCTTACAAGATTTACCTAAAGACACAGAGAGGCTGGGCTTTTTCATGTTTTAAAAGGCACACTAGTAGGAAAATAGCAGATGTGGCTTTGATGATATATTCTACATGATCCCCTATCATGACACCCTACATGTATGGAGGGTGGTTAGGCCAGATATGATAATATATTTTTCTTCAGACCCCTCCCCCTCCGGACAAGACTGCTCATCAATGCCCCCCCCCCCCCTCCCACAACTGTCAAGCTACCCCACCACCCTCCAGACATGGAGTCCCCCCCCCCCCCCGGATAGTTTCCTTATACAAATGGCAGATAATCATATACAGTACATGTGTATATGGCTGCAAAATACACCAGGTATGGCTGCAAAGGCCTGCAATATTAAAATATCTCACTGTATACCTGAGTTACATGCTCAAATTGCCTAAAGTCCATAGCGACATCATACATTCAAAATAATGTTCACAACTCTCTAAAATCTAATGTCACCAAGATACAAATGCATATGGGCATTTCCACGGTAACTCACGTTACATTTTGAACTCAAAATTAGGTCGTTGAGATCAATATCCTTAAAGCCCAATTAGTGATACGAGTTACTATATGTGAATGAGCATCATGCACCTCCATCCTACCTCACAGCAAAATTACATCCACAGACTCTAATGAGAACTATGAGAAAAAACTACAAATGTCGGTAACTCACGTTACATAATTTGGACATGCAAAAATTTGGCATATATTATATTCAAAAGTTTCCTCAAACAAGAAACAGAGAGACTCTAAAGTCTATTGTGTCAAAGTCATGGACTAACAACATACATCACAGAGTATGGTAAAAATTCAAATTGTCTTACATTCTCCAGGTATCGTCATGTGAAGCGGTAACTCACGTTACAGTTTGTCCGCATGATCACAAGACAATTTTTTGTCATGATAATCCAAAGCAAACTTACCAAGACAACTTTTTTTCACAAACAAACTCCATGAATAAAGAATCTAAATTGATTTGAACATTGATCTGACAGTAATTAATCCCATTTTATCCATGAGATTACCAAAAGGCAGGAAACTTTACATTTAGAATACCAACTTGAAGATAAATTTCATTTTTAATTGAGTCGTTTTCCAAGCTTTCATTTGTACTGAGACAAAAATTGTATTCAACAAAATGATATGAAACAGAGTCTATTTCATTAAATTACACTCTTTTCCAGTTAACAAATGCATCAGAAATTGAGGATTTAATTGAGAATTTGATTTGATTTTTTTTTTTTTTATTTTACTAGATTTCAGGCTATCTAGATAAAACAAGTCAATCTCACTGCATGTGTACATGCAAAATACAATGCTCACAACAAACTGTCCAATCAACAGAGTACACATAATAAATGGGTAATAAACCTGAGTTGAAATGTGTACTAAACGTGAATTGAAAGTACCCTTCAACAACATCCAAATTGCTTAAAGTCTATATACAAATGCATGTACAAAATGCCATGACCATCGGACGGAAGATCTCACTGTATCATATCAACAGAGTACACATAATAAATGGGTAATAAACCTGAGTTGAAATGTGTACTAAACGTGAATTGAAAGAACCCTTCAACAACATCCAAATTGCTTAAAGTCTATATACAAATGCATGTACAAAATGCCATGACCATCGGACGGAAGATCTCACTGTATCATATCAACAGAGTACACATAATAAATGGGTAATAAACATGAGTTGAAATGTGTACTAAACGTGAATTGAAAGTACCCTTCAACAACATCCAAATTACTTAAAGTCTATATACAAATGCATGTACAAAATGCCATGACCATCGGACGGAAGATCTCACTGTATCATATCAACAGAGTACACATAATAAATGGGTAATAAACCCGAGTTGAAATGTGTACTAAACGTGAATTGAAAGTACCCTTCAACAACATCCAAATTGTTTAAAGTCTATATACAAGTGCATGTACAAATTGCCATGACCATCGGACGGAATATCTCACTGTATCATGTCATGGAAAATACAATGCTCACAAATACAATGCTCACAAACTCAATCAACACAGTACACATACTAAATGAAAAAAAAAGAAGAAAAAAAAAGAAAAGTGTCAATAACAGTGTAGCTAGTTTGGGAAAAATAGCGTTTCGCGCAAAGTGTGAAATCTTAAAACAGTTGTATAATCTCACAGATTATGAATTGACCTTACATGTATCGCCACAACCATGATAGGTGGCGCCACCTGGAAGACACCCTGTAATGGCAGGGTCAATAGAAGAATTGTGTATAAGTTCGAGTTAAATCCTGAACATATTTCGGGAGGAATAGCATTTGCTGCAATTGTCACTTGACCTTATATACACAGCAACATGGTGAACATTGTGTGCAAGTTTGAATGAAACCCCCTAAAGACTCTATAGTAGGGTGGTTAAGATGTCCGCCACTGCAATCTGGGGTACAATTGATTTAGTACCTTTATCATATTCCTTGGATAAAACGAAAAAAAATTATCCAAAGAGACACTCTGTATCTATGCAAATTCGGCCTAATTTCCATAATTTATGTAAATTTATTCATGAAAATGGGATATTTCATGAAAATTGTGTTTTTATTGACATATTTTATGGGGAACATATTCCTTAGATCAAAAGAAGAAAATTCAATTAAATAGACACCCTGTTTATATGCAAATTAGGTCTAATTTCCATAATTTATGCAAATATATGGATGGGAATGGGATATCTAAGCCAATGGTATTTTTGTTGACATATTTAGGAGAACATAATCCTTGGATCAAGAGAAAAAAAAATGATCCAAAGACACACTTTGCATTTATGCAAATTAGGCCTAATTTCCATAATTTATGCAAATGTATTCATGGCCCCAGAAAATAACTTCCCAAAAATAAAGCCACACAATGACTTGGTCCATCGGAAAGAGTGCCTTTTCATAAGAAAATTGATACCAAGAACATTAATTTTGGTAGTGTAGTTTTTGTTTTACAGCGCTGTGAGTGACACCATGTCAGGGTTCATTTTTTTCAATTTTAACTGACCTATTGGCTAAAGAATGACCCAAAGCGGCTCGTTATAGAATTCTGTGCTGTGGCTATTCAGTCGATTGCACATTAACAAAGGTGTTCGCATTATTGTTCACCGTAATTCTATGACGAGCTGTTCGGGTCATTCTTTAGCTAATAGGTATGTCACAAATCGAAGAAAAATGAACCCTGACATGGTGTCACTCACAGCGCTGTAAAACAAAAACTACACTACCAAAATTAATGTTCTTGGTATCAATTTTCTTATGAAAAGACACTCTTTCTGATGGACAAAGTCATTTTGTGGCTTTATTTAGGGGAAGTTATTTTCTGGGGCCATGAATAAATTTGCATATATTATGGAAATTAGGCCTAATTTGCATAAATGCAGAGTGTCTCTTTGAAACATTTTCTTTCTTTTGATCCAAGGATTATGTTCTCCTAAATATGTCAACAAAAATACCATTGGCTTAGATATCTTATTCCCATCCATATATTTGCATAAATTATGGAAATTAGACCTAATTTGCATATAAACAGGGTGTCTATTTAATTGAATTTTCTTCTTTTGATCCAAGGAATATGTTCCCCATAAAATATGTCAATAAAAACACAATTTTCATGAAATATCCCGTTTTCATGAATAAATTTGCATAAATTATGGAAATTAGGCCTAATTTGCATAGATACAAAGTGTCTCTTTGGATGAATTTTCTTCTTTTCATCCAAGGAATATTTTAAAGTTATTAAAAACTCTGTACCCCAAAGTGCAGTGAACACCCATATCTTGGGGTCTTAACATCTCTACTACTAGGAGAAATAGCAATTTTCGCAAATTGTGGACGGACGGACGACGGACAGACAACAGCCGGACAACGGACGCCGCGCCACGACAAAAGCTCATCTGGCCTCCGGCCGGAGTACAGTTACTGTTTGGGCAGAGCACTCTTGAATTTCTCCATTGTGTTGACAACACACACAGGAAGAGGTCCTCCCCTCACGTCCATCAGTCCATGCTGAACAAAAGAGCATGTCTTCTTGCATGGAGATGGATACTGCAGGTTGCACCCATAAAACAGTGCAAAGAGGCAGATAAGTCCCTCTGTCACTTCACAGCAGTGGAAGAGTTCTTGGCCTTCTGCTGCCACACTCACAAGTTCCGTCTTGAAAATGTCCCCAGAGACGATCACCACAGGGTGGACAGAATCTCGAGCGAGAGTAGCCATGGTCTCTGCTCCATGTTCCTGAAACAAGCACAATGTCAACACAATGTGGATTAGACAAGAGCATCAAAATGAATAGAAAGTTTGACTCATGGCTTGTTCATTGAAGCTGACCTCTGTACATATTACTGTAAAACATGAAATATTCCCGGCTGTAAAAGTTTGCGGTTTTGCTATTTTAGACTTTTAGCGGGAGGAAATGTTTGCGGATTTGCTAGCCATGCAATGCATGGTAATGGCCAAACAGTGCATTATCTAAATTTTCGCGGGATAACAAATTCACGGATTACGTCATTTTGGACTATAATTTATAAATCCAAGTACATGTAGACTAGTATGGTACCATACATAAAATTCATCTTAATTGAAAATATTCTGCTGCAGATGTAATGATGCTGCAACCTGTATCAAGTGTACATGTATGTACCATGAATATAAGGACATTCATGTTACCGTATTTGCCGGTGTATTAACCGCTCCCGTGTATTAACCGCACCCCCAACTTTGGAGGGTTTTCAGTGAAAAAAAATTAAATTGATTGTATAATTCTAGCACAACTCAACATGAAACACTATGGATTGGACAGTGCTGAACGGTAAAAGACAAACAAACAGAAAACGAAACATGAATCAAATCAAAGATGAAACAAAATGTACCTTGATATGTTTATTCCTTCTTACAAGTCTAGATTTGGTTGAATCTACCCTAGAAAATAGTAAATTCTAAGCTCTTTTTTGAGAAGAAAAATTGCGATCGTAACTTTCCAACTGGTGGGAAAAGTAAGCATAGCACATGCACACAGACCAGATGAGATTTGACTCAATCACGATAGGATGATCGCTAATTTCAGTCAACTCTCATGTGGTCAATTTAGTGTTTTGAGGCTCAGCCATAGGCATGGCATGGCACAGCATAGAATATGCTATTTGGTAAAACTCCAGAAAAAAATAGCCCCCCCCCCCCCAAAAAAAAAAAAAAACTAAAAAAAATTTAATCTAAAATAGATTTAGAATTAGATCTAATTTGTATTTCATGATCAATGAGGGAATGACACACTTTTGCATACAAAAAAAAAAAAAAAAAAATATAAGATACCATATTAATCTAAACCATGAAAGGTTATGATTTTTAAAATTTATTTATTCTGAAAAGATTATGACTTGGCGATGTATTTTGGCAGAGTTATTGATTTTTTTTTTTTTAAAGATATAATTGAATAAAACGCTGGCGGTCGGTTTATTATCCGAAACTCACGAAAATCTGTTCAGTACCCTCTAACTTCGCTTTGTATGTATTGCATATTTGCATGTAGTATGAAAGGGATGGATCGAGATCGGTGATATGATTTCCATCACCAATAATGGATAGTGCCACCAACGAGAGTGATTAGCACAATCAAAGAGATCAGCATAATAGCAGTAATCGCAATGAATCATGGCAAGTATGGCTTTGAAATTTCATACACAGAATAATACACGTATTATATCTACTTAGTTTTAACCATTTTGAAATTTTGGAACGATTTTGGTAAAGTGTGCTACTCCCTTTAAAGGTACTGACTGCAATGTTAATTTGGGGCGCAAATTAACTTTTTTGAAGGTAAAAATATGTTATTATTTTTTTTGATTTTTTTTTCTTTCTGAATTTCTACTTTTACACGAAAAAAACCCACGAAAATAGATTCACACTGCAGTCAGTACCCTTAAGGGATTTCGCTTTTTAGAACATTACATTACTATAGAGTGATAGACTGCCCACTCTGTCTCGGTGTGAGTGGAGTGCAAGTCAACAACGTCATAGACGCCGTCCAAAGTTAACCGGGGGGGGTGCGGGGGGGGGGGGGGGGTTGGAAAATTTGGGGATAGTAGGGGGTGGGGGTTGGAAAAAATTGGGGATAGCAGGGGGTGGGGGGTTGGAAAAAAATTGGGGATAGCAGGGGGTGGGGGGTTGGAAAAAATTGGGGATAGCAGGGGGTGGGGGGTTGGAAAAAGCTGGGGATAGCAGGGGGTGGAGGGTTGGAAAAATCTGTGGATAGATGGGGGTGGGGGGTTGGAAAAATCTGGGGATAGATGGGGGGTGAGGGGTTGGAATTGGAAACAATTGAGAATAGCAGGGGGCGGGGGTTGGACAAATTGTGGATCTAGCATTAGTGGGAAAATCTGGGGGTTGGGAGTTTGGAAAAATCGTGATACATGGGGGTTTGGGGATAAATCTGGAAATGGTGGGGGTCAAAATATCTGGGGATAGATGGGGATTGAGTGGGAAAATTTGGGAATAGAGGGGATAGAGGGGAATAGAGGGATAGAGGGGATAGAGGACAGATAGAAGGGGGGTATAAATTGTTTAGAGGGGTAGGGAACCACAAATTTAAGGATAGAGGGAGTGGGGTAGGGTTTAAAAAAATGGATAGGAGGGGGTAAGGGGTCGGGGGGGGGGGGAAAGGGGATAGTGGGGGGTTAACAATTTTGAGAATAGAGGGGGGTGGGGGTCATCAAAAATGGGGGGTAGCAGGGGTGGGGGGTTGAAAAAATGTGGGGATAGTAGGGGGTGGGGGTGGAAAAACTTGGGGATAGCAGGGGGGGTGGACAAATTTGGGGATAGCAGGGGCTGGTGGGTTGGAAAATCCAGAGGATAAGGAGGGGTGGGGGGTGGAAAAAAATGGGGATAGGGTGGGTGGGGGTCCCAGTGGAGCGCAGCTCCCCCCCCCCCCCTGGTTAACTTTGGACGGCGTCATAAGAGTTAATAAATTTTAAACAGTAACACCTGTAGTAGACAGTCTAGCCGGGGTACAAGTACATGTGTGTCCCGAGATTCGGTGACCAGAAGCACCGATAATTGGTGCTCTCACAAGCTATAATAATGACTGAACCTGCCCCAGGCAATGGAGCTGGACCGGCTCCAGCAAATGGATTGCCTAGCCGAAAACATGTGCGCGACATCATCAGAACATGTGCGAAGTCACGTACTCCCGGTTGTGTAAAATTGCCGGTCAGATTGAGCGTGCTGCTATTTTGACAGCGCGCGCTGCATTTTTACAAATCTGCACGCGCGGATGACGTCATCCACAAACTTTGATCTTTTTTTGATCAATCGGTCAGAAAGGGTCAATTTAAATCACTAAAACGCCAGATTTGCTTGATAAATGTCCATGATTAATTGTGGAAATTATAATTTGAATTCACATTTATCTCCTTTTGTCCAAAGATTGAGTTTTTTCCTTACTTGGTGGAGAATAAAAATGGTTTAAAATGTGTGTAATAATCATGTGAAAAGACGCACCATTTGTTGCCTTAATTTTGTTCCTTTCATTTTTGTCAAATCAGTTTTTTGGATATATTGTCTATTTTATTCCGGTAAAAGAAGGTATGAACTACCGTTTCTAAGCCAGTAACAGATCACTTTGTTTGTGGATTCAATTTCTTTCTGATAAAAAATATTTGTTATGGACTATCATACATCGCTGGAAAGCCAAAATAGTACAGATTACGAATATCGTCAATTCAAGCTCATTCCGTCACTAATAAGCAAATCACTGCGCATTTTACGAACCCCTTACACTACGCCAGTAATGGATCACCACTACTCCAGTAACGGATCACCTGGCTTTATTTTAAAAATAATTGACCAATTATCTTACTTTTTTCATCAAAGTGTTAGCAAACTAGGAAATAATATCCATGTAAAAATTTAATTCTTAAACGTTCTTCCTTATTTAGTTATGAGGAGTTGAATTCTGCCAAACTGATCCCTATGAAATGTTAGCAAAAATCACACAAAAACCCAATTTTACCAAAATATCAAAATATTTTTCGATTTTTAAGTAAGAAATATCACAGATTTTAATTAAATACACTGTTACAGCAAACAAAATTTTATTATGATCTTTTGTTTTGTTTTTTATAAAGATTTGAAAATGGGTGATCCGTTACTGGCGTAGGTAATTTCTGCTGTAATTATGCATTAAAACTTGCCTTTTTTAACTATAAACCTGCACCCAAACACCCGGAAAATGTTGTGGGGTGTTCAACAGAACATCTTTCTGTGTTAATCATATATTAATTCTAGATACTTCGGCATATTTTTTATTTTTAAACATTTTGTTTAAAAAAATATTTTTATTTTTTCCCCCGCTTTTTTCTTGAAAATCTGAAATCTGAAATCACACGCGCGTAATGTAACGCCGAGTGCCGATGCCTAACTAGATGACACTATTTTGAAGGCTAATTTCTCAATTTTGCGTGATGATAATGGGACGGAGGTTTTAGAAAGGAGATGATAAAGTTGATATTAGATCCACATTCCTCTTCCAGTTATGAAAACTTAAAAAATTAGATAGTCACAAACGTCTTTATGCATCAATTTGGGTAGGTGATCCGTTACTGGCTTAGAAACGGTACATGTGTTTTGATTTTTATAAAGTCTCATTGCCTGGGCAGATTTTTTCCAATAGTCGTTCAAAAATGATATCTAAAAACGATTTCATGACAGAATCTGGCTTTCATTTCGCCAGGCCCAGGCCATTTCATGTCGTAATCCTAGCATTAATTTCCGTAAATCTGTATTTGTCTAATATTGGGAGTTATTTTAGGGACATGAAAATTCTATAAAAGTTCACGAGTCCAGTCATTTACCTCAAATCCTCAATAAATCTGTTTTTATAAATATAACTCTTCAAAAAGTGTCTAAAAGCAGCAGACTGGTTAGTCGTACGGACGCTGTACAGAAATTTGGCCGTCTGCGCGGGCACTAAAACCCAAGCGCGGTTCGATGCTTGGCCTAAAAATGCCAAGTCAAATACGCGCATCTCGTGACACTGGCTTGCGGATCGCCAGGCCAGCGCGGTAGCGCTGGCGCGCGCATGCGATCCGTAGAGTTATTTGCGGACGGGCGTACGTGAAGTGCCGCGGACAGGAATTCCGCTCTATTGATGATAGATTCACCACCGATCTGTCAAAAACGCTACCGGGGGACTCCAGAAACATTCCTGCATCACTGATAGTGTTACAATAATCATAAAACATCATGCTTACCACTCAAAATACAAGTCTCCAGTTCCGGATTCCCAGACGAACGCCGGTCACAAAATGGCTGCATATCACGTGGTACTCTGAGCCGGGAAACGATTCGCTAATTCCCGGCGCGGCGCGGCCAGCTCCGGCCCGGCGCGCGGTGCCAGTCGAGTCCGGAACCAAAAACTGGTTCCCGCCTACACATACCGTTATGGGCACCAATAACTGGACCCAATAAGGTCATTGTTTTTATTGAGCACCAATATTTGGAGCTGCCACGAGAAGTTTTTCTAACAGTGTACTGCGGACAGAAAAAACATGCAAAAGGAGAGAAATGCCCGGCATATGGAAAAAAAAGTGTCTAAACTGTGGACAATTTAACCACTATTCAGCGGTATGCAGATCAGGACAGCAGAAGCAAGCAAGACAACACCAAATGCAAATGGCGGAGATGACACCATCGAGAGATGACGCGACGATAGCATTTGTAAAACCATGGCAGAACAGACCTATTACATGGAAGAAAGATTCACCCACTAAAGGCCCACAACAACACGATTCATATTCCTACTGCGGACAGAAAAAACATGCAAAAGGAGAGAAATGCCCGGCATATGGAAAAAAAGTGTCTAAACTGTGGAAAATGTAACCACTATTCAGCGGTATGCAGATCAGGACAGCAGAAGCAAGGAAGACAACACCAAATAAAGAACACAAAACTAGATGAAGGTGAACAACAATCAGATGACACGAGTTCTGATGACGGATTACTTGCACACATGAAAACGGTCAAAGCGAGTGTGAAAAGAGTAAACAATAAAGACCATGAGACGCGCATCAAGATAGCAGGCATTGCAGCCTACACAGATCTGTCATTGGGACCATGTACGGTAAAGCTGTCGACCCTCCAAGAGGAATTAAAGGTGAAGGGAAAATTCCAAACCATCGTCCTGATACACAGAGCAGACACAGATCTGTCATTGGCACCATGTACGGTAAAGCTGTCGACCCTCCAAGAGGAATTAAAGGTGAAGTGAAAATTCCAAACCATCGTCCAGAACGAGACAAGAGGTGTGAAGACCACATTCATTGTGGTAAAATGAAGAATCAAATCACCACCACTGCTTGGACGGGAAAAATCATTTGCATGAGGCATGTTGACGCTGAGAGGAGATGGGTCACTCAAAGATGAAAATGAACTGAAAGCAGACAAAGTGCAAACAGTCTCTGCACCAACAGTGGCCATACAGGAAATACTTCATGAGCATGAAGAAGTATTCAAATGAATTGGCAAAATCCATGACAAGAGGAATGACAAGGAAGTCTATGCCAGATTCCACATGAGACCTGATGCAGCACTTGTCACACAGAGACCCAGACCAGTACCATACTACCTACAGAAACCGCTCAAAGAATGGCTGACCCAGTGCATAGAGGAAGAGATCTATGAAGAAGTTCCAGAAGATGAACCAATCACCTGGTGTTCTCCGTTAGTGGTCCAACTAAAGCCAAGGTTCAAGGACACGGCGAAAGACAAACAAGAACCAGGGATGATCAGAGCCAGCATTGATCTACGAATGGTGAACAAGCACATGGAAATAAGTCGCATCACACAAAATCCAATTGTGGAAGACTTCACATACACATTCCATGACTGCAAAGTGTTCTCAAATTTGGACATGAATCAAGGCTACCATCAACTACTCTTCCAGAATCAAGAAATGTAGCCACATTCAGCACGCCTTGGGAAAATACCACAAGATTTTTTCGATGAGACAATCACCAGGATCTTCAGTGACATTCCATACTGTCTCAATCAACGGGATGACATACTGATCGGGGGCAGGATGAGCACAACGAGCCCCTGAGAAAGGTTATACAGCGAGCAGAGGACTTTAACGTCACATTCGGCATCGACAAATGCCAATGCGCTGTTGAGGAAATCACCTTCTACGGGTACCTCTTCACAAAGGACGGGTTGAAACCCACTGAAGACAATGTGAAAGCAGTCTTAGAAAGTACGCCACCCAAATCAAAGGGGGAAGTGCGTAGCTTCTTGGGAATGATCGGCTACCACTCCCAATTCATTCTAAACTACGCAAGCCTCACGGCACCACTGAGAACACTGACAGAGAAAGAGATCAGATTCAGATGGGGAGAGAGAGAACAGAAAGTTTTTTTTGAAAGCTTGAAGAGAAGCATAACTAGCGAGGATGTGCTAACATACTTCGACCCAACAAAGAAAATCCTGCTCCGGACGGAAGCAAGTTTCAACGAAGGATTGTCTGCAGGACTGTTCCAACGCACCGACAGGGAAAACAGCCTGTACACTTCATCAGCAAATCCATGACACGAGCTGAAAAGAACTACAGCCAGACTGAAAAAGACGCGCTGGCAATCCAATGGGCCAAGAAGAGATTCAGGATGTATCTTCTTGGGGCTCCAAAGTTCAAGTTCATGACAGCTCACAAGCCACTGATCCCCATGTTCAACAAAGCCACAGCCAAACTACCACCCAGGATAGAGAAATGGGTAATGGACATGCAGGATGTGGACTACGAACTGGTGTATGAACCAGGACGAGATGAAGCAGATCCAATGGATTACCTTTCACGACATCCACTTCCTGAGACTGGATCAGAAGAAACAGAGCAGATGATCAAACAGATCATAGATGACGAACACGCAATCGTCATGGACAAGATCCAAGAGAAACAAAGGCAGATCTACAACTGAACAAAGTAAAAGAAAGACTCATTAAAGATGATTGGCAGGAATTCAGACAAGACCAAGACATCAAACCATTCTACCCCATTCGTCAACAGTTGTACATTGCGGAGTATGCGGTCTTCAGACTGAACCAGATTATCATACCCACCACCCTGCAGAGAAAGGTCATTCGTACCGCTCACAAGATGGGACACTTCGGCATGACCTAAACAAAACAAATCCTGTGGGAAAAGTATTGGTTCCCTTCATATGAACCAAATGACAGAGGACCTGATTGGCCAATGTTAGGAATGCCAGGTAACAACAAAACAGCACACCGAGGAGCCAATCAAGACCACAGAAATACCAAATAAACCCTGGGACGTTGTTGCAATCGACTTTGGAGGACCATACCCAGATGGACACTACAATCTTGTTTTCATATACAAGAGAACAAGATATCCAGAAGTTGAAACAACACATTCTACTTAATTCAAGGCCACGAAGGGCAAATTGAATAAGATATTCGCAACCCATGGCATTCCAAACAGAGTGGAAACGGACAACGGACCACCACTCCACAGAGTTTGAAAAGTTTGCCAAAGACGAAGAGTTTGTCTACCACAAGGTTACGCCAGATCACCCGAGAGCTAACGGGGAAGCAGAAAGCTTCATGAAGGTACTGAACAAGACCGAGCAGATTGCCCACCTGCAGAAAATAGACCGTGAGATAGCAATACAAGACATGCTCTTGGGCTATAGAGCAGCACCACATCCAGCCACGCGGACACCACCATACGAGGCACTGATGGGGAGACCAGTGAGAACTAAACTGGACCACACGACACCACATCAGACGGGATCGGACAACGATGACGAGATCAACCAGAAAGACAAAGACCACAAAGAAAGAGGGAAAAGGCTACGAGAAAACAAAAACACAAAGAGCCACGCATTTGTAGTCGGAGACTTTGTCCTACTCAAACAGAACAAGAGAAACAAATGGACAACAGCTTTCGAACCAGCTTTCTATGTGATCTACAGGATAGATGGATCGTCCATAGCTGCAAGACGAGTAGCCGACGGCAGAGAAATCTACCGAGATGCAAGCCACTTCAACCTCGCAAACGCGGTAGTACAGAACATTGACGACGCTGACACTCCGCTCACTACTCCTGATGAGGACTGGAGAGAGTTAATGTTCCAAGGAACACAGCAGGAAGGAGGTGATGAAACACACGCCACACCACCCCACGTCAACACAGCCAATCCATAAGAGGCAAACACCAATGCACCTACTCCGATGTATGCACACAACGCCACACCACCCAGATCGATCCAGAGACCCAGAGATTGACATATGGCTCCACCCACTCATCAACACCCAGGGAGGATGAGGAAAGCACCCCTCACTTGGAAGACTATATTATTGACTTTTGAGTTGACAAACGAAACAAACAATACGAAACAAGAACAGTAGAAAAGAAAACCCAGCAGGACGAGGAAGAAAAAGAAGCCTGAAGATAAGAAGAAAGAAGAAAGAAGAAAGAAGAATGAAGATAAGAATACAGAACTTTCAGTTTAAGTTTAATGAAACATTTGTAATGCATGCTTGTTAACGTGGCACATAAAACACACAAAATAGAAACACGGTTATTAGAAACAATTTGAAATAGGTTTTGTTAGTTATGTGATCCTTGAATTTTGAATATAGATAGACACAACATAATGCAACGTACACTCAGATTAAAGTTGTATATTCCGTCATTTATTATAAGGCTTCAGGACAAGTTAAATAGATTAAAGACATAAAATGTTATGCATTTAAATTACATGGAGATTTAAATTCTTTTGAAAAAGGGATAAATGTAGTGTCTTGGAATAAGACTACGCATGTCTATGTAAGGACACACACACATGTACAATAATGCATGATTGAACAAGCCACGTTCTATGCCAATTTTGAAACCCAGATACCAAGAGTAAAGTATCCTGAACTTTATATCTTTGACTCCGTGTGAATTACTTATTCAGTCGCGTGAATCATGAACAGATGTTACCGTGACAAACACGCGCCCAATGAAAAGAGAAGACCGAGTGCTTCCGTTAAAAAGAAATCTAAAACTTGGATAACAAAAGCAATAAAACGGTCGATAACTAAACTAAACATAGACTTTATGACAAGGTGATAAAATCTAATTTTGAACTATCCTGTCTGGAAAAAGTATCAAACATATACAAACATATTAACAACAGTTTTAAGAAAAGCAAAACAAATGCATCATGATACTCAATTCGAAAGGGATAAAAAGACTTGGAAACATATAAATAAATTATTAAATAAACAAAAGTACTACACAAAATGCTAGTAAAATTCAAACACTTGTAAGAAAAGAAACTAATGGTATGAGTATGAATGTAACTACTTCATTTGAAATAGCTAATACTTGTAATGATTTCTGTTTCCTTCCAGTCACAAGTCTAGAAGTAAAGGATGTGATTAATACTCTTGACTAAAAAAAAAGGCATGTGGATGTGATCATTTGTCAGTACATTTGTTAAAAGATGCAAAGGATTTTATTTGTGAACCACTAGCACACATGTTAAATCTGTCATTAACAGCATGTATATTTCCAAACAAACTTAAAATGGCAAGAGTAGTACCGATATTCAAAAAGGGAGTTAGGACATTACCAGGTAGTTATAGACCCATCTCTATTTTACCAATAATAAGTCAAATATATGGAAAAATAGTTAATGGTCGTTTATTGAAATTTTTGGAAGACAACTATATATTCTATGAACATCAGTATGGGTTTAGACATGGTTATAGTACTACACTTTCACTGATTAATCTGATTAATCAAATTACCAAATATACTGATGAAGGGCGTATGACAGTTGGTGTATTTATTGATTTTGCCAAATCATTTGACACCATTGACCATTCTATTCTTTTAAAAAAACTAGAGCACTACGGAATTCGAGGTGTGACACTTGATTGGTTTAACGATTATTTGACCAATTTGTTAATTACGATGGTGCACAGTCTGTTAATGATTATTTTCAGATGACTCTAATTTATTCCATAATAATAAAATAATAATAAATAACATTTATAAAGCGCTTAATACATATGTTTCTAAGCGCTGTACATGAGGAAATAACAAGAGTAAGATAAGAACAATTTAGAAAAAAATGATAATTTTAATCCAGATGAAAGGCACGTTGATTTGACAGAAGTATGCATGAATATGAAGGATATTATTAAATGGTGCAATGCCAATAAATTGACAATCAATGTGAACAAAACTAAGTACATTCTATTTCAAAATAAACGATGACATTTCGTAATATCGGGTCAGTTGTTAATTCGTGAAAACATTCTAGAATCTGTGGATTCAGCAACGTTTCTTGGCATCATTATTGATACAAATTTAGCTTGGAAGAAACATGTAAATAATGTGTGCAATACAGTCAGTAAAACAATAGGAATTTTGTATAGAATAAGACATTTTGTTTCAAGAATTTGTTTGGTCATGCTTTATAATGCATTTATTCTACCACATATAACGTATGGTCTAAAAGTTTGGGGTGCAGCAAACAAAACAAATTTTAATTCTGTGTTGATTTTTTAGAAATGAATCGCACGGGTGTTAGCATATTAAGATTTTAGACATCCATCAGGTCCACTATTTTTGTATTAAAACTGTAAGACATTTTAAAGCAATACCGTTATATGATTTGCTTACTCATGCATGATTTGATAAATAATAATCTACCTCATAAATTGATTGATTACTTCTCATTTATTGATCATCTGCATGAAACGCGGAATAAAAATAAATGTAATATAAGCGTTATCAAAATTAAAACAAGCATTGGAAAACAATCTATATCATATTCAGGACCACATTTGTGGAACCAACTACCGATGAATTTAATGTAAACTAATAGACGGAAAAGCTTTTGCCAAGCACTAAAACAGTATATTTGTAGCGAGTATATTTAAATAAATATTAATTTATTTATTTATCTGCATATTTATTATTATTATTAATATTGTATATATGTAATTATGTATATCCTTTTTAATTAATACAAATTAAATGTATGTATATAGTGTAAATAAGTTAGTTCAGCTGGAATTTATTTTGTTTGTGTAATTTGTTACTTTCGGGACTAACCTCGATTCGCATTGTGCTATTTTGTTAGGCCCTTTTGTCAACTATTTCTACTGTATTATTAATTCAAGATGTTTCATTAATCTGTACTATGACTATTGTAAATTATAAATATTTAACTGATTATTATTGACAATAAATCAATTTAATTTCATTTAATTTCATTTCATTTAATTTAATTTAATTTCATTTCATTTCTATAGATGAAGTTTAGCAGAACATACTTAGCCAAAAGAAACAGGATAATTAATTTGTTCATTATGATAATGATATAGGCCTCGACGCGGAAAAGGGGACCTTAGGGCATGAAATACAAAAAATTAGTTTTCACTACCAAATTAAAGTACCAAGTCTATAGTTTTCAGATATGCAAACAATTTTCCGAAATTCCACTCTTAAGCGTCAAAATCGGGTAATTGAAAACAAATCTGTTTTGCCCCCAATTATGCTATTGTGTAACTTCTCTGCAGTTTCTTCTCTCCCCACTGCGCATGCAAATCACACACAAACGCATTTAATCATGTAGTCATCCCTTCTTCAATACCCGACCCATATCTTTCAAGCATACACTAAGTTGAAGTTCAGATATTGTTGAATGAATACAAAATTAAAACAAATACAAATCACGCTTATTATGGTAACCATGGTAACCGATTTCTTACAGACTACTGGATTAAAGATAATGCTTATAATTGTTAAAAAGAGACTATTTTTCTAAATTGTTTTACAAATTGAGTGACATGAACCCTGCCCCCCCCCCCCCCCCCCCCCACCCCCCACTAAAAAATCAAGTACAGGTCTTGTTACCATGACAACAAAGTGCTTACAGACCATAGAGTACAGAAGCTATGACGTCATACAATTTTTATATTTTTTTTCTCACTTTTAACTTCATTTTCCGAAAGAGCATAACAAATAATGTCAAAATTTCGAAAATTAATTGAATATGTAAAGTAAGGCATGGGATATGCCCATTCGAATGGTTTGTTGTTGCAATAGGCAAACAGTGATATAGTGCTCTGGTTCATAACTTTATGAACCAGAGCATTATAACACTGATTGCCCATTGAATCTCAGCCAATACTTAACATCGGAAATAATATCGCTAATGATATTCGTTTGTCTCGCAATGTATGGTCAAACTAGGAATCTAAACGATCATGACGTTTCGTATGCTACTGCAATACTTTGTCAAATGATAATATCGAATGTAGACACTCGGCTTTTATGCTCTACCGTGGCTCCCAACATCACAATCTCGCATGAGCGATTGCGTTCCTGATAGGTCAACAACGGAATACGCCGATTGGCCGGTGCACACGGGCACTCAGCCAATCAACGGGACACTGGATCGGCCCGCCTAACGAACCAGCGTACGATACGGCGCCACGACACTACCCCGACAAACCGGCCCCCAACGGTTGATGCCAAACCCACGGTAGAACCTAGCCACCTTCTCGCTACAACGCTCATATCTACGTATCAATTTCAGGGCAGGGCGCCCGTATGTTCAATCAATAATAGTAAATATATAATCCATTGCGGATATAGTATCGGAAATAATATCGCTAATGATATTCGTTTGTCTCGCAATGTATGGTCAAACTAGGAATCTAAACGATCATGACGTTTCGTATGCTACTGCAAAAAAAGCCGAGTGTCTACATTCGATATTATCATTTGACAAAGTATTGCAGTAGCATACGAAACGTCATGATCGTTTAGATTCCTAGTTTGACCATACATTGCGAGACAAACGAATATCATTAGCGATATTATTTCCGATACTATATCCGCAATGGATTATATATTTACTATTATTGATTGAACATACGGGCGCCCTGCCCTGAAATTGATACGTAGATATGAGCGTTGTAGCGAGAAGGTGGCTAGGTTCTACCGTGGGTTTGGCATCAACCGTTGGGGGCCGGTTGGTCGGGGTAGTGTCGTGGCGACACAACCCAGACAACCAAGAACTTTCAAGTCATTCAAAGAAGCTCTGGACATCACGATTTAAAATAAATACATATTTTTTATTTACATAGATCATTATTGTTACCGTAGCAACATAACTCTTACAGGATTTTGAATGAGGAATAAGTGCACAGAACCGTGCATATGTAGGCATTTTAATATCAAACCCTGTACAAATGAAAATTCAATCATGTAGAAATGTACAGAAAAGAATTTAAAAAATAAATAAATATAAACGCAACCTTAAAGGGATATAGTAACTTTGTTGACATGTGCAAAAAGTGATAGATGGTTGATGCAATGCATATTGTTGTTATCTCATATGTCCACAGGGTATTGTGTGAACATTTAAAGTCAAATGGACATTGCATGGCCAAGTAATGAGCGAAAATGCAAAGTGATATTCACTAGCTCACTGCACTCACTTTGTACACGGTTTCAAAACTCCACGGGGGTTTTTCTTATCTGAATACTTCGATCGTACATATCTTTGTAACGAAAGGGAAATTTGAGAAACCGAAACCTGTCCCATGATTTTATTGTTAATACGAATACAACAAGGTATGAGAGAACCGCTTTAATTAAAACATTATATTTTGAGGATTTGGACAATGTTACTAAGCCCTTTAACACATTCCATTATCATGAGAAAAATAAAGGTTATTTGAATACATATAAATGTATACAGAAATTAAATTAAATCTTTTTCAAACATCAAGAAAATTGAGATGGACATGAAAATAGTAATTCCCAATTACAATAGAAACCTTGCTTACAGGCTATTGGATGACAAGTACCCATACTCAGCTTTGGTTTTAATTCCATTTGAAAGTTCATTGAATACAACATGTGAAATGAGAATCATTCCCTTTCAAATGCTCTCATAGTTGTAAAATTTGATTTCAAAATATTTTATTTATAATAGCCAGGCGATATCTTGAGCTAAAAACAAATACATTAACTGTTAAATACACTTCTTTCAAACAAGTCAAAAGAGGGTTTTAAATAGTTGTTGATGATATCTCTATTTAATAATTATTTTAACAAAACATCACAAGCACAATTTTGTATGACAAATGAGAGAGCCCTCTTGAGTTGTAATGGTTCTTTTTTTTATGATAACCGGATTTTCACTTAGTTGTTTATTGTCGAGCGTGGTGGAGTTATAAGTAACTATTAGTTTGTACTGTAATGATGCAGGTTTTGGTTACTAAAATTCACTTTGACCAATAATGCCAGATGCCTATTTCACAATGCATAGACACTACTGGCTGTAAGTTAGAAATCCAGAATGATACAATGATCAATAGCCATTTTATTCTCAAATACTAGTTATAACTATCATAACAGTATTTCCACTTGTAAATCAATAAAATATTTCCACTTCCTTGTCTTTTGAATATTTTCTCAAAAGAACCTATGTTAATGCAGACTTCTTTGCCCATTATTGCATTCATGTTTGATAATTTACTCTCTTGGCATTCCATGCTTACTCTTGAAATGCAAAATAAATTGTTGCTTACAATATCTTATAAAATAATGATGGGAAATGACTACAATCCACAAATACAATACCATTCAAAATTGGATGCAAAGTTTGTAAAACTGGCTTTACAGGGATCATCATGTTCAAATAAGGACATACAACAGGATGCTATTTAAAAATGTGAAGCAAGCTGCTATACCTTGGTATACCAAATCAATTATCTTTGAACGCTCATGGACTAAGTCGAATCACCCATATGATTATTTCCATATTGTCCTTAAGAGGTTAACTGGTTCTGTTTGGAGAGGTTGCCTAAGGGACAAGCCAGCTCTACTGTTCATGAGATCTCAGTCTATGGGGCTCAGGGCTGGCAACATTCTGACAGGCTGGCCTTACAAATGGCCAAATTTGTTTGAACAAGTAGTTTTGGCGGTCGAGAGACAGTCCAGGAGGCTTCAGCATGGCCGGGCACGTGGCATGTGGTGGCTCCACACCTCTCTTCTTCAAGCATCTGGCGGTTTCCTCATCTCCGATTCTCTGGCGAACAAAGACGATACCAGGCTTGTCTTGGCTGAATCTGAAGTATGCGTACTTCCTGGGGCCAGTTACTTTTCGGAGGTATATGTAGAGGAAGCACTTTCAGTTGTACCACTGCCAACCCTGACCACTGTTGTACAGCTTGGGGACACTTGAGGATAAGGACTTGCCCACCACTTCTGCAAACTCTCCTAGGCTGTCACAGACAGACCTGAAATGCATGGATAGTTGGAATATTAAAAATACTTGTACCTTAGTATACCAAACAAATATTTCACAACATTACTTCAGCCTCAGTACTCAAGATAAAACCAGGACATGCGGCACATTATGTGTATTTAATATAAAAATAGATTTACATGTTGTATTCTTCATTTGTAGATGAAATCACTTTGTAGTATGATTTATTAATGGCAAAACAAATATATATGTCAGTTCATGGCTTAACCACGACAGATTTCAAGAAAATGTCCGAAAACTAAAATATTATTAGCCTTTTGCAAGGGGTCAAGTATGATATAACTTTTTTTTGACGTCAAATTAACAAATCTATTTTATAATATAACCTGGCAGAAATGTATCGCTTGATGGTATATTCTTTATTTTTGTATTAATCACTAAACTATAAACCACACTATTTAAGAAACAAAATCATAACCGATTTTCTTACATGATTTTCAAGACACCGATAATTATATTTTAAATATCAAATTAACAGAATTTCATAGAGGGTTATAGAAGCCGAAAAAAGGCTGACACTATCCAAAAGGCTGACACTATATTCAACTGCCTATCAAGGCAAACCCCAAAACATACCTTTGATATAGTTGCTTGATTCTGCCAAACCCACCATCTACCAGACATCGGGTATCTCCCCTCTCCATCTGTCAGAACTTTCACCGGCATGATCATGATGACGATGAGGGGGATGTGTACAGTCTGGAAGGAAAAACTCCTCCAGAACATCATCAACATCCTGTAAAATAACAAAAAAGACTTATGTTATTATCACAATAAAATTTGGTTCTACTTATACAGCCTTTACCATGCCTGTGACACTTATAATTAAAGTTTGGCTTACTAAAATAAAAGCAAGACTAATCAGAATTAGAATATTAGTAGCATTTGTTTTTGTTTACTGTCAGCATCACTTTACAAGTAATTCTAGTCTGTTTGTATATTATAAAAGCTGTATGGGCCAACAACTAACTTGTATAGCTTATACAATATAAGCAGGAGAGGTATAATATTTTTTAAATGTGCAACTTTTGTGTGACTGTTATTGTTAGTAACTTACTAAGACAGTGTGACGTGCGCTGTTAATATTGTGAGATAAGCCAAACAATTTTCCCGTTTCTATACATGTACACAGGTTCAGACTTAGTCATGAGTGTATACCTCTAGGCTCTAGGTCTAGGCTCAACTCTATAAGACTGTGAAAAGTATATTGTTATGCTGATAAATAAATCAAATGCAGACAAATCAGCACTGAGTGCATGATGGAAAGGCAATTCACAACAGTAACAATTGTGCCACTTTTAGTTTTAATGTTTAATTTTTTGTAATAGTTGGATGTGATCTAGAGTAAAGGGTTTACCATAAAGTCATAATATAGAAATGAATATGTAAACAAAATAGTTCATGTTACTTTACGTGGTATCCACTAGCAATATGTACAACTACATATTACATTTAACAAAGGCAGTGTACTTCATTTCAGCATTGCTTCATATTTAAACATGTTATTGCTCGCCGTTTTGTATTTGTTTACTAAGTCTAAGTTGTGAAACTAGTCCGTCAGTAGATCTATAGTAGATGTAGATAGACTATCTAGAGCTAGATTTCTACATGATGGAAATGGCAAATGATTTATAAACAACTCCTTTTCTCATCTCAAACAACAATGTTGAAGCTTTGAAAATGAGGTAAACTGCCTTAATTTTTAATTTCATTAGTATGCGTAGCTCGGCTACGTTAACAAACATCTTCAACTTACCAACTGGCCAACAAAAAATTAAAAGCTTCGGACTGGTTAAAAATCTAGACTCTGTGACGAGCAGGAATGCGAGCTTCATTCAGTCATAATCATCAAAGCCCCATTTTACACCTAAATGTATTATGTTTGTTCTACAATTTAATATTTATATTTTCTTACCGTTTCATTCATACTTGAAAGTTCCATGCAGCAAAAGCCAGGTTGTGTTTGCAAGTTTTTTTGGAGCTAGCTCACCGACTGTGTGAAGTAGTACTGCGCTGATCAATATCGCATGCACTAATATTTTGTGCACGTTTGCATGCGCGCGCCACACATGAATTGTTAGTGCGACTTCCGTGTTGATTTTGCAGCGTATTGACTCAGCAGCTCTAAGGGCCCTTTTCTCGCGTCGCGGCCCATATGATATTGATAGTATTGCTACTATGGCATATCCAATTTACGAACTTGATATATGTTTACCCTTAATTCGAGCTCAACATAAGTTTTGTAGAATATATTCATAAACATTATATCATGAGCTTGGGAATTGGAAAAGTGTGACAATGAATGAAACTTTACGAATGGGATTATTTGTGAACAAAACATATGCGGAGTAGTCCACAAATCTTTCAGAGTGCGTTACCAATTTGAGCTCCCCATATAAATACTTCTGTAAATAAACAGAGTTTCGTGTTTCTCGTCGGATTATGCTCTAAACTGTATGGAACTTAAATTGAAATCAATAAATGCCTGGAAAGGTGAAAGAAAACAAAAGAAAAACAAAAGTGCTCTAACTTTCAAAAGTCTTTCCTCCCAATCTATTCAAGTCTATGAAGGCAACATTTCTCATGGGTTTCATTGTCCCTTTAAAACAGCCTGTACATGACTTTGTGTGGTAAAGTTCCATTAACGTACATAATCATACAAATGGGTAAATATTATACACATCGATATAATCAAACTGAATTATTGTACCCGAAACTTGAATCATATCATAACTCCACCATGCCCGGAAGGTAGAACAAACTTAAAATTATGTTATCATTAAAAAAGCAGCCGTTAAAACACAGAAGGACGTCCTCTAAAGCATGGTTACAACCATTCCCTTTACAAAATTGTGGATGTGATGCTTCGTTTAGATAATGATGCAATGATCATCAACATCTATTTAAGAACCTCTTTGATTTATTATGTTCGAAAATGTGTACGCATGATATCGATATTTTCTTAAAAAGTATCGAATAAATGTGGCCCACATTAATTTTGATCGGATACATTCATGATATTTTTGGATTTTCAGCTGTTTCTGAACCGATTTTGATAAAATAAAGTTTACTTCATCTTAAAATCAAGTGCTCCTCCAAATGCTACACTTATCGTGTCCAAATGTTACACCCTAACCCTAACCCTGACGTAGGTCCCAGGGTCGACTGTACTGACTGACAACTCTGACCGTGAATGTGATACTCCAGCCTCACCATCCTCAGCTACAGGGCCCCAACAGGAGTCGATGTCACTATCAGTCGAGAAGATGTGAGGAAGTATATTGAAGAAGCGACGCAGAAGTTTGAAACGATGATTCGTTCGGCGATGGATACATTTATGGCCAAGATGCAAGGCCGCCTCCATTGAGGTCGAGTGTAATCGGATCCACGATCTCCAGAATACCAGAGTCGTATGGAGAAGAACATTTAAGACATGGAGACTGGGATAACATATCTCAAGTCGAAAGGCTGATAGAAAGGCATACCATTGCAAATACAAATTAAAGATTTGCATGTATAAATAACGTGAAATTAATCTGGATCCCCGAGCCAGCAGAAAGTCAACGTGAGGATTGCATCCACAGCAATGAATGCATCTTCCAAACCAAGTTTGGAATCCAGGGCAAGGTTGATCGAACACACAGAGATGACAGGAAGAATGAACAAGGTAAACCACGCAATATCATTATCAAATTCCTCTCCTATATAAACCCCTCAAAAAACTTCGGAAACTCAACTTTGATCGATTATATCACTCTTTTTGACAATTTTTAATTTTTTTTATTTTAGTGTCATTGCATGGCATGATGGTTTCTCTTTAAAATGGTACATTATTTGTCACTTATTTCAAATCGCGGAATACACAGTGCGTTTTAGAATGGAGGACGGTCAGAAGTTAAATGTCGCAAAATGGGCCGAGAGTATTCAGTTGGGAAATTTGACTCTTTTGTCGTGTTTTTTAATGTTCAAGTTGTATCGAAGATTGTAGCATGTTCAAATGATTTAAACCTATCAAATTTGGTATCATTTTAAAGCCCATTTGACTATCTTTTCAATACGATTATGTCCGTAACAATTTTATTAGCAGGTAAAGTATGGTAGAGCTGGATATGGGGATGGTCGAAAGTGAAATGTTGCAACATGCATTTCATTATGTGAAACTGAAGTCGTAGACAATTTTCGCAGCCGAGGCCGTGAATTTTCGACATTTTCGAGACCGAGACACCAGGTCCGGTCCACAATTTTCGAGACCGAGACAAAGTGGTTGTGAATCCTGTAAGCGAGGGGGAGGGGGGGGGGGGGGGGGGGAGGGGGGGGGGGAGGAGGCAATGGCGGACATTTTCCAGGGGGGGGGGGCCCAAAAACAAAAATGATGGATGACCCCACGACGCGAGGGAGCGAAGCGACCAAGGGGAGAGTTTTGTAATTTTTATGATAAAATGGTGGGATTTGTTGCATACTTTGCTGGGTTTTGTTTGTATCCATCTTTGCCTTTTCTTTACCATTCATCCGAATTAAATGGAGAGAGAATAAAGGATATAGGAAACAAAAAATGTTTTCCCCCGTTTGAATTTCTACACTGTTGGTCATAATGTTGGAATTTTTTTTTTTTTTTGTGGACAGACATTATTCAAAATAATCCCAGTAAAAGGCAGCGAAGTGTTGGAGATGGAGAACTTGTGGAGTTTGATTTAGTTGTTAATGAAAAGGGTCAGAGAGGAATAAATGTAACGGGCCCAGATTTCACAAATGTCCAGGGCAGCAGGTATATGCCAGAGATCGACGTTGACGTCGTTCTCGTAACAAGCGACGGCGACGAAGATCCAACGGCTCCTACCAAAGCCCCAAGCTCCCTCCCTCCAATTTAAATGTTACCCCGTTTAGTACATTTGAAGAGGAGGATGTGGATGATGCAGGTGTTTCATTGTAGACCATTCCTCCGCTTATTTCATCCCACGGGTCTGCGAATTCCGCAAATAGATGTTTTGAGGTTGGGGACGAAAATGTTCACGTTAGTGCAGAAAGTGAGGTTCATGAGGAACATAGTAATGGGCCTGCTAGTCTTGCAGGGGAGGATAAAGATCATGACGTAAATATAGACGTAGTTGATGATGTGAATAATGAACCTGCTTCCTCGTCGAATGTTGATGATGACCATCAAATTCGACGCTCAGGTAGGTCCTCTAAACCCCCAGATAGGTAAGTCTATTACCAATCCCACTCATTGAATAGTTTTCCGGGGCATAGTTCTCGGCAGTCTCATGCTTTTAGTGCTATAATTGAAGTAGGACAATTTGTGTGGAAATCTCTTTGGTATGGAACTACCCCAATTCAAGTTGAAATTGGAAGTGAAATATATATATTATAGGCTCATGATAGCGATTCCTTGATCTATATGGACCCAGCTTTTGATATTGATTATTTTGGTATATTATTTGTGTCTCTGTTTTGGAAGCTCTGACTGGCAGAATAATTGCATTTGTAATTGTTTCAGTGGCTACATTCCCCTTTTACACGTATTTGTGGTTGCATGAAGTTTAATGTTTTGTGTTTTGGACTTTTGTTCTTGGGAGGGTGACATGAAGGCCGACTCATCAATAACATAGTGAGGTAGATACACTGGAGCGGTGGTCTCAATGATGCCTGTGACCTGAATTGGACAAAGTCATTAAGTTAGTTTAAAAGTAGAAGTAAGTTTATGGATGAGATAGTATCGACAGGATTGTATCATACGGCCGCCTATTAGGGAGGGGAAGGCAGTCCTAGAGGGATATGTCACAAAGGTGTCGGATCAATCTGTGTACTAGATTATCACTGCAGTGTATTGTAGCTGACAACTACGAGACCCAAGGGTGTCTTTATTTGGTCAGTTAATTCAGTTAAATTTATTATTATGTTTGATGTTTTTGTTTTGTTATGTGAATGTCTTATTTGCAGTGATAGGGGGTGTGCCATTGAGTTATGCAAATTTGCAATTATGACGCCGGAGATTTCGAGTTTTCGAGCAGTGGCTCAGCAACATGAGTTAATAGGTCTAGGTTTGTTATTATTTTGCTTAAACTGTTGTGTCCCTTTGGAAATTGAGAGGGTTGAAGTTGTCCCTTTTATTTTGCCTTTGTAGTTGTTTTGATCAATTGTTCGGAAATGAGAATTTGAAATGATTCTAGCACCCATTTTGTTTTGGTCAGATTCAGTTGATTGGAGTATTGACCGTGGACTTTTAGGAAATCATTCCGTTTGAGTTTGCTCTTTTATATAGTGAGATCACTTTTGTTGGATTTTCTTTGGTTGTTGTTTAGTTTGCGGGTTTTGTATGATGCGACAGTTTATCATTTCGATTTTGCAGGCAGGGAAGCGCTAGGCCAAAGTGTAGTCATACTTTTATATAGGCATTATAATGTTGATAGCGGTGAATTTGTGAAGTTTGACAAATGTACTAAATTATGTTGTGATAATACATAATATGTTTTGATTATGTAATGCCATGGTCACTTTGATTATGGTTTTCTTTTAAGGAGTTTATTTTTTGTGGATAATGACCTAATGTCCACAGTAAGTTGTTTGATTATGTTTGTTTTCATTAACTTAGCATAAGCATTTGGGAGCTGCGATTTGTTTTGATTTGAAGGGACCTCATCCCTTTACGTGCGCAATTTATATAGGCCTATGCGTTTGTTTTGCCATTTTGTCAGTTTATGAAGAATATGGTACAGGGTACCTATTTATTGATTTTGTATGGTTGTCTAATTAGTGTGTTAATCATATTGACATCAATATAGTTACCACTTGATTACGGCATAAGGAATATCTGGTAATGTGATAATTAGGAATTTACACACTAGCCAAAGATGAGCTCGGAAGTTTGGAAGTTCAGTATAAGATTTTATTTAAATTTCGAATGCATGCAGGGAGTATGCATTTTGATATGAATTGGTGCTTTACTTGCTACCAACCATTCGCTCTATATTATGTTAGAGAAGTAACTTTCTCAACTTACTCTAATGATGTGTTTACATATTATTATTGTCTTCTTGGTACGAATGTCCCAAGACCTTTTTTTATTTGGTTGTGGATGAATAGAAATCAATTAATTTGTCTTTAACATTGAGTAGAGCTCAACTGTATAAGTAAAAGAAAGAAAACAAGGGACACTTTCATGCTTTAGTTTGTGAGCTCAGTTGTATATTAAATGATGTTATTGTTTAGTCACATCGAATTTGTGCCTTCTATAAAGTCATGAATTTTGTTGCATTTTGAATTATGGTGTTGAATTTTGCTCAACACAGCTTATTCATTGTATTTGATATTTTGATTTGTATTATTATATGTGTACATTCAACGGAGGTTGTCTGATGTTTATGCAAGTGTCCCTATTTGTTGGATATATCGGAAAGATTTTGCTGATGTCACCAACATCATCTTTGATAAGGAGCTGCCTATAGCAGGCTGGCATTTGAGTAAAAGTAAGTGTTTATTAATCAATTTTAGTTCGTATTTGTGTTGATTATTCACAAGGAAAACTATGTCAATATTTTTAGCATTGATGACGTAGTGGGTGTGTTATTTACCATTATATTTTGATCGTGTTATATATTAATGATTGTGTTAGATCTAGTTATGAAAGTCCATATTCTAGTTGAGAAGGTCCACTCTCACTCTTTAAGCACAAGTCTGCTTTGATTTGTTTTGTTTGTTGTATATTTGTAATTGAGTTTAACTACGTAGCGCATGGTAATGTAAGCAAGTAAGTAAGTAATAAGCAATATTGTATACATACATTCTTGAATTTTTTGAGGCGATTTAAATAATTAATTTTTTATAGAGTAATTCACTCAAATGTCGAGGACGACATTTACTGAACACCCCTATTATATTAATGTGGGTAGGTTCATATACTATATAAAATCATTATTCCTTCCCCTTTGTTAGATTAGTGTGAGCCCATGTAGGCAAGTTTATTTATTTGTGCTTCAGAAGTAAACACACACTTGATTGTTAGACTGTGTTTATTGTATACATTAGGAATTATTATAAGAACAAAGGGTGAATGTTATATACATAATCTCCCATTGGGAATTGGTCGAATCACTTAAATAGACCCCTTTGTTTCCCCTTAATTCTCAGAAAGCTTTTATAAAGTTAGTAACTTGTTAGGAATTTAACTCAGAGATTTGTTAAGCTTTGAAAGACCACAATATATTTGATGGTAGGTTTTTGGTTGATGTTATTAATCACAAGAAACTGAAAGGGATTTTTGTTGATAATGTGATGTGTGATGAATGCCAGCCCTACCAGGAGAAAGAGCTGTCTTTGTTTCAAAGATAACATGTTTAATCTTTAAAATACTTTATACTCTTCTTAGTATTTCCTGTTGAGGCGGGACCATTATATTAAACCACACCTTACAAAAATGGCTTGGACCAATATGAATAAGTTAAAATTACCTTTTTTGGGGTAAGTAATCATTTCACCTAATCATATAATTATAAGAACCCCTTCCACTTTTGTTGAAGGACATATGAAAACTCCCATAGAGTCATGTAGTTAAGGATCGGTATAAAATGAACTATTATATGGGAATTCAAACACAATTTTATAGGGCTGTCACTCCCTAACAATGTATACAGAGGTGTCACTCCCGGACGCTTTAGACATTTTATACGATCTTCACGACTCGACAATTTTACTGGATTGCCAGCATGCACTCAGCAATTTTACGCAAGTTTTACTATTAGACAATTCTATACGATCTTCATTACTCGACAAATTGTACAAGAAGTTCACGATGTCTATAACATTACTATTTCTTCAATTCTGGAGCATCGCGTTTGGAACGTGAATTCGACGACTTAGATTTATAAAATAACTTCAACATTCATATAGTTTCCGGAAAATATTATTTCAACAAATTTACGGACTCATTATTAGCACACCATCAGTGTTAATTATATGATAAAGGAGAACGGCGATGTCCTGTTAATGCACCACTAGCATTAACCTAAGCCACTGTTAAAGACCCCTCCGACGGGAATCCAACAGGCAGCAGTGATCACGGGGACGGCAATGACGAAGACGGCGATGGCGATGACGGTGACGACTACGACTACGAGACAGCGACAGTGATTACGCACCGTCAGAAATCATCAATGGGCCCCCGCGAGTAATGTGCACGTATAGTATTCATTTTAATTAAGATCATATATTATGTACCTGAACCAAATGTAAGTGGCCACACTTTTCATATATATTTTATTGTAACTTTATGTTGATTGCCTCAATGTTGATTGTGTAAATTAAATAAAGTAGTGTGTTCACTAATTCATATGGGTACGTAGGTATACCCGAAATGTGATTATGTTTAAATAGTTGTATATTTATTCACCTCGTTGTCAGTCATGCCAGTGGTGAATGTGGATGGTGGTCTGTGTGAGTAATTTACCAGTCAACTGAAAAAAACCAATTGTCTGGACCCTATAGTTTTCTCAAGTTTATACTTTGGTGTTCCCCCGCACTGAGTGGAGACTATATATGGGTTACATATATATATATATATATATATATATATATGTAACATGTTATGGTACAATTAGTTCGCGCATGGGCAATCAATGAAAAAAAACACGATGAAAATACATATATAAATTATGAATATTGATCACCCATGAACGAAATTGAATGCACCAATAAGCAATACCTTGCCGTATTAGATTGAATGCACATATGTTGGAAAAAGCGCCCATTACTACTGCACCCCTCTCCCATTAAATATCTGGCTATTGAGTATAACACAGTAAGAATAAAGAAATGAACCTCATGCCATTTTTTGAAATTTTTCTAAAAAGTCTAAATATCGCCTGGTGATTGCCGGTGAAGAACATTTTGAATAAAAATATATTTATGGATATTTCAGCCGTTTCTGAACAGATTTTGATCAAATAAATTTTATTCTGTCATTAAAATTGTATGTTCTTTCGAATTTGACAGTCAGTTTTTCATTATCTCACAAAAAAATATCGGGGGGCACTTCGGGAAATACCAATACTCAACACTACCTTTAAGAGACAAGTTCGTATTACGTCCAGTCTCTCCTTTGTTGGTATACGAATCAAATTGCTTCAAATCTATGGTTACCCAAATGATTAATACAGTATAACATCTTCATTCATATACTTCGACATAATTATAACAGGTGTGCATACATATTACAGTGAAGAATAAAACAGTATGAAAAAGTGTGTGCTTGTGTGTGAGTGTGTGTGTGTGCGCGAACATATACGCATATTCGCTACCTTATGGAGCATTGCCCTTTCTACAAGTTCAGTACTATCCTTATGAATCATCCCTTATGGAGTCAATCTGTGTGAATTAATTAGCATTAATTACTTAGTATTAAGTCTAATCCATCATTCATTTTATCTGTTGATGTATTATCATGTATATTAAACCAAAGAAATAAAAATGGATGATGAATAAGACTTCATACTAATTAACTAAGAGATATGAGCAGCGCCCTCACCTGATACTGTCGGGTTAGTTGTCTTCATAGAGCTCACAATCACACACACACTCACACAAAATTGCATCACACAACTTTTTGTTCACATAGAGTACCCCCTATGGAAGCATTGCTCTGAATCATTCTACGCGATCAAATGAATGTGAAAATCAATTCTACGTTGTTTTTCCTTATGAAACAATAGTTGACGTCTCCACAAGGAAATGAGTCTCCATAAGGTCGGTGGTGAACTCATATGTCTCCACAAGGTAGTGAAGATGAGAACGCGCGCGTGTGTGTGTGTGTGTGTGTGTGTGTGTGTGTGTGTGTGTGTGTGTGTGTGTGTGTGTGTGTGTGTGTGAACGAGCGCGCCAAATAAAAAATGCCCTTACCCCCATGATCAATGCCCACAATTTCCTACCTTGGTTCTTCTTTATGGTGTCCCGAATGTCGTCCAGATCTCTTTCGCTGACACTTTCCGGCAAATGTCTGGAATTTGAAGCATGAGTGAAGAGTAAAACAAACATATTAGCTTAAAGCTCCACAGACAAGAAAACTACATCAAAATTGTGTTTTACTGTATCTAAGGTATATTTGAATGAAGATTACTAAAAAAACATATTTTCCTCGTGGGAAAACCCGGTAAAATCATAAGATCAACTTGTAAATTCATTTTAGGAACCCCGTAAAAAAATTGAGTCCGGGAGAAGAAAAATGACGTTATATTTGTGACGTCACATGTAGACAACGCAGTATAGCTTGGTACTCTATTGTCATAGACGTACACGCTGAGTGCATCTACTCACGTTGACAGAGATATATTATTTCGATTTTTTTTCAATATTTGTAAACATTTGTTTAAGTTTTTATCATGGAGGATCCACACTCAGATGTGTTGCTGCATCCTGCAACAATTCATTTTTTAGGCATTTTCAGTTAAGCCTCAATTTCCAAGCAAATACGAGTTTCTTTTACTAGCAAGTCAAAGGCTCTGTATGTTAACCATGCGAGTTCGTACTTTGGACCCCGTGTTGTGGTCCTCTTGATACGTCATGTTCCGATGGCACGTGCTTGCACGCGCGCTCCGCTATAAATACTTTGTTTAAGAGTATTGAACGCTGATGCGAAAAAGGCCAAACATTTGCATGAAATTGACCTTTTTAGCCCAACTTAAGAATTTCTTTGAAAAAAGGAGTGTGGTATATCAATATAGGCACATATTCTTAGCTATAAACCTGAATCAAATCCGGGATTTCACTTTACCTTTAAACACACAAAGCCTTGTTACACCAGCATATATCACGTATTTACTGTCTTGCAAACAAAAAATGTTTATAATGGATACATGTAAGTTTTCTGCACTAATATTTTGTCTTCATGAAATGACAGAAAGAATATACATACCGGTAAAAGAAAACAGCACAATTCCATGCCTTTTCTGATTTAACGGGATTTTCACGTGGTGAGAAGACCTCCCATCCATGAACTATAGCAAATGAGAATTAAAAAAAAGCAGAGAATCAACAAGGCTTCCCGTTTACAAACAAATATATATGACTTGGAGCTTTATGATGGGCAGGCACAACAATATTTTAAATCGCATAAACTAAGAGAAATGTAGTGTTTTATGATAAGAACGGCTTTGATACAACGCCTTTCCTTCCAAAGTGTATGTTTTCTTTCGCAATCTGACTTAGATAAAAGGGTAACATTTAAGGCAAGAAATATTATATTAAAATAATCATTTTATTCATATACATATCATACAACAATATATTAAATGTGCTTGCGTCTCGGTAATTGTTTCCACCATTTGACAGTCCAAAGTTTTGTCTCATTAATTTGTTAGAACAATCAGGAACTAGCAAAATATCACAATATGTCAACAGATTTATGTGATTTTACACATTCTAGCTTTGTGAATGGCTTATTATAGTGATCCATGTAAAGTGTCTAACTCCGCGAAAATTACTTGGAGCATCCTCGTTTCTCTTCTGCCGTGTTGTTTAGCTTATGGTAAGAGCAGAATAAAATAGAGTTAGATTTGTTCAAATGTCCCTTCAGTATGAAGATAATTATCATTGAAAATCATCATCTGAAAATCGTTAGCTAACGCTTTTGGTAAAAAGTAGACTTGCCAACCGTTACGAGTCGATGTACCCGACTGCATTGAGCCGAGCACGCACAAATTCTGTACCGTCTGAATACACGGGTGCGGATATCGTCAAACGGACGATTATTACTGCGACAAATCTACGGCAGGCAATTAGTATTCGGTGATAAAATATGAACTCAATATTCGGTTTTTCACCAGGTAAACAGTAATCGTTTTCTTTTAAACTTTCACAAATCTTTCAATTGTATTTTAGAATGATATTGATATAGGATTGAAGTCTCAAATGTCATTTTGTGCAATATCTGACACTTTACATGGATCACTTTAAACACCACGCTAATTTATGTCAAGACGGTTCTTTAGTGGCACAAAACAAATTCAGACCAAGTGCCCAAAGGGGAAAATTTAGTCAGTGGATATAAATTTGTCTTGCTGATCGGGAGCAGTCACATTATATGTAAAATGTATGTGTGTACGATTCAAGTTGTAACTTCGAAATTGCTAAATTGAAAAAGATCCGCATCTGAACCCGCTACCTGTCTACTGAGTCCATATTGAACTCGGGCCTCTAAGCTCCACCCAGTAAAGGGATCTAGTAACATTGTTGACAAGTGCAAAAAAGTGATGCGTGGTTAATATAAATGTGTATTGGTGTGATCTGATATGTCCAGAAAGAAATGTGTGAATATTTCAAGTTAATTGGATGCTATTTGGCCGAGAAATGACTGATAATGCAAAGTGATATTCACTTACTCATTTGCACTTACTTTGTACACGGCTGAAAAGGTCACGTAGATAATTTCATATCCGAACACTTCAATCGTAAATATCTTTAAAACGAAATGGAAATTTGAAAAACCGAAACCTCTCTCATGCTTTGATTGTTAATACGAATTAAACAATGTATGAGGGAACCGCTAGAATTCCAAGTGGATTGTGATGATTTGGACAATGTTACTAAGTCCCTTTAAAGACTAATGACCAAAGCCTGACATGCGCGTTGAAATTAAGACTGCGCAATGTATTCACTGCACTATATCCTCTGCTACAACTTGCACCCAATGTAGACTAAACGTCATGTATACAGAAATTGATGTTTAAATACTCAGTAATAGGCTTCCGCGGGATCTGGCCCCTGGACCGCTGGCTTTAGGTTATGCCCCTGCAACCGTTCTGAACCTCGCCCATATAGGCGCTCATCAAGTGTTGGCACTTGTATCCCTTAAGAAATCTTTCCGTTTTACTTCTTGTTCTTACTCGATTTTTCAATTTAAATAGTGTTATACATGGCCAATAAGTTTCTCGTAGGCAATGGGTAAATTGCCAACATTAAATTATTCCGCGCCCCTGGACCCCAGTTGAAGCCCTTAACGAACCTAATGCTCTTAGAACTCGGTTTATATACGTACCCTGTTATTCGGAAACTTTTGCAGTGCAAACTTGACCAGCTTTAACAAGATTTACTTTTGTTATCCCCGTATTATATTGGTTACAGTCCGTTATTCCGAAGGTTCGTTATTCCGAAGGTTCAGTTATTCCGAAGGTTCGTTATTCCTAAGGTTCAGTTATACCGAAGGTTTGTTATTCCGAAGGTTCGTTATTCCGAGGGTTCGTTATTCCGAAGGTTCGCTATTCCTAAAACGAAATGGGGTTCGTTATTCCGAAGGTTCGTTTATCCGAGAAAAAAAATCGGGTTCGTTATTCCGAAGGTTCATTAGTCCGAAAATAAAATAGGATTCGTTAATCCGAAAATTAAATAGGGTTTATTAGAATACTATACTTTGTGTTTTGTTTATTTAATTTACAGCCTGCATTAAGCATACCCCTCCCCCTTTCCCTCCCTTGGCCAGACCAATCAAACATTTAAGTTTATTTTATCTCTTTATATGAAATTATAGCAATATAACAAACCCAAATTCTTTTTCGGATTAACAAACCCGATTTCATTTTAGGAATAGCGAACCTTCGGAATAACGAAAACTCGAAATAACGGACCTTCGGAATAACGAACCTTCGGAATAACGAACCTTTGGAATAACGAACCCGATTTTATTTTCGGACTAACGAACCTTCGGAATAACGAACCTGATTTCATTTTAGGAATAGCGAACCTTCGCAATAACGAACCCTTGGAATAACGAACCTTCGAAATAACGAACCTTCGGAATAATGCAACAAATGGTCGGATTAACGAACCCTATTTCATATTAGGATAAACGAACCCTCAGGTATACGAAATTTGCGTGTTCGGAATAACGAACCTTCGGAATAAAGAACCTGCGGTATAACGAACCTTGGGAATAACGAAGCGCACCCATTCTATTAAGGCTATAAAATAGTAGTTCGGAACATCCCACAACAAAACTAAACATACGCGTCTATCACCGAACATGCGGAAGAATGTATCACAGCGTATGTTACATTTCATATTGGGTGTCGTAACCCATAAGGGTCGCTATTCATAATACAATGTCAGGGGCGCTATTCATGACACATAATCAGGGTCGATATTAATTATGCATAAATGCAATGTCGGGGAGCTTTTCAGAAAATGATAATTCGGAATCGCTAGTTATACAAAGTACATCAGTCTTGAAAAGACGCACATAGGTGCTAATGTTCACTTGGAGAACGATCTTGTGATACACCTGTGAATATAAAGGGACACCACCGGGGTCTATAATGACCTAGGGATCAAGGTACATAAAACACTGCATATATGCTTTAGTATGAAATTATTACCTCTGACGATTATCCCTTTTTAGCTTCCACATTATATTCGATTGACGGTAGCTTAGTCATGAATAATTTGTGACAGAAAGAAAGATGAGAAATATATACCTGTCGACTGAATGAAGAATCTGGGTTTCATATCTCTCGCCTCGTAGATAGCTTGGATCAGGGAGTCGTGTACTGCTACCTGCGCACATATCAAAAAGTCGACGTCATTTAATCTCAGACGACGGATATACCCCTCAGTATGTGGTATCCTGGAGACGAAGCATGGCATCTGTTTACTTTGATCTAGATGTTCCCTGTATGCAAAAGCCGCCTTTGGTGTTATCTTTTCCGAATGAGCTGGCAGAGTCCGTGCAGGAAGTTTTGGTGGTGGGTTTTTCCTCAGGTCATGCAGGAAATTTCGTATTCTGGATTCGGACTCCTGCAGATCCTTGCAAAGGACAACCAGTTTTGAACATCTGTATGTGGTATTTTGGTTGGCTTTAAATAGAGAATTGAGCAGGAAAATGGCATAAGTTGTTATTGATTCTCTCAATTTACATGAAGACAACATATTAATTGGCAATTCATATCATTAACATTACCGAATTACGCCGGTGTGGTGGCGTATTGTATCCGGTCGTGGCATCAGCCCGGGTAGTACAATTAAGGGTGATATACATGTTTTGGCTGGTTAAAATTAGGTTTGTTTAAATTGAATAATGGTAATGATTTTTTTTTTAATGGCATATTGATAACTTGAATATGATGGATTGTTTTTTGTTTTTTTTAAAGCCATGTTTTAGGAAATACAATTGTTCAGCTGAAGAAAGTAGTGATATAAGACATACATTTTAGTGCATCAAGTACAAACACGAAATAAAATAAACGGTCTGTAGTTGCTAGGCTTATTGAACGGTCGTAACTGTCGTTTAGTATTTCTACATCTAAAAATCAATATAATTCCACTTAAAGGTAATGAATGTTATAATCTCCTATGACTAGCCCTTTAAATATTTGTCATGTAATACAACCATTTAACAATGTTGCCTTGCAAAAGAAAGATAGTACCCTTAACTCAATATTTACTTTTAAATCGTGCAGTTGTTCGCTCAATATCTTCATCTTCCAGCAGATCATGGACCACAACTGCTATACTGCGTTGCCCTGCAAAAGAAATTGGAAATCATGAAACCTGCTATCGTCTTTGTAGAAAAGAAAATCCTTTGCAGCGAATTCGGTTTACCTTTACTAATGGTACGCGACAAGATAACTGCATTTTATAGTGGGAAATCGGGTTCAGTGTTAGATAAATGTATGCTTTGGCTCATGAATATTCATATTCATATTAGAATAAATCAATAATTATATAATTCCCCTAGAACATTATCCGTGAATATTATTATATACATTATAAACGTATATTTAGTAACTTCCTTGATGATCCCTTTATGATATATTATTTGCGACTGACATAGTAAATATACTGCGCAATATTCTCGTGTACATTAACGTACCTAACGTTGACACATTATGCATCATACTTGGCTGGATTTATTATATCCATCGATGTGAATAAATTATATGAATAAAGAATCGGGGTTTTTTAAGAGATAGTTGAGTTTTGGTATACAGAGTACAGTTTTTGTCAAACTGAATTTAATGTGACATGTCAATATAGGGCCTTAATTTTCTATCCTAGCATAATCTTCTTCAGAGACTAAGTGACTAGGATACATAAATCACATAATACTATATACTATATAAGACCATGAATGGGCATGCATACTAATGGGGTAAAAGGGTAGGCATGAGAACAAAGGTATCTAAGAACTATAGTAAGTGAGGCCTAATTGGCCACAATAGATTAAGAGGGGGGGGGGGGGGGGACAAAGTGGTGCTTATGGAGTGGTCACACGATACTTGCGACGCAATTCTAGGATCCGCAATTCTAGGATCTCTCTGCTCTTATATTGATATGGTCTTGATGCACAAATTATGGAATACTACTACTACTACTACTACTACTACTAATACTACTTCTACTACTACTACTACTACTACTACTACTAATACTACTACTACTACTCCTAATAATAATAATAATTCTAATAGTAATATTGATAATTATAACAATAATATTATTTAATAATAATTAATAATAATAGTAGTTCGTATTTATACAGGGTGGCCCAGAAATAACGGAACGGGGTGCTTGCTATAATGAAGGCACATGATGCCCGTCATAGCAATTAGTAACGTACAATGCGTGCGCCTTTGTTAGTGTGATACAGTAAACTGCATCAACTAATAGGTAACGTGGGGAGGGTAGAACTAACTATAAGTTTTGTAAATTAACTGGTAAAGTAAGTAAGTCAAAACAGCAAGCAAATCACAGCAGCAAACAGGAACATAAACTATATAGTAGAATGAATGGAGAACAGAAGTAAGCAAGTTGTAAGCAAGTTGAAGTCTGGTTATGCACTGATTTAATGAACTAATGAACCAATAAACCAAAAGAGAACGTACCTATAACTAAAAATGGACTAGCCTTATTATTTAAAAGAACCAATAAGAGATGGTGGAGATGATGGCATGTGATGATGGCATGTGGAAAAGATGACTGAACACAATAGAAGAAGTATGTGATATGCATAGAGAAGAGAGAGAGCTCCAGAGTCAAGTGGCCAGGAATACCAGGTAGGAAACAATAGAATAGAAATAGCAGCAGACATGAATGAGATGCAAACAGATGTGATTGTGAATGGAATGGGGTGACCGTGACAAACAAAGGGGATGGGCATAATAAAATGGAACTTGAACTAGAAACTAAATACCAATAGCAAGAGAACAAAGATAACTAACCAAGGGTAACCGAATGACAAAATAAAGACCCTACATAAGCTTTACCCTTCCAAATTTTAAGAGGAAAACATAAATAAATTACATGCGAAACCAGTTTTATATTTTTTATTTACAATTATATATGTACAAGTTATTTTCCCCGTCAGATCAATCCGAAAATAGAACTGAAATTTTAAAGGGGGGAAAATAACAACGAAGCGATAACCACGAAATAAATTATTGAAGTTTGTAAATTTGGACTTCAACAATTTTAACAAAAAAAGTTCAAACATTTCTTATTATAAGTACAAAAAAAAACATTTTGAAGAAATATGGTACATTATAAATTTTTTTTTTTTAACTACCCACAATTATAAAGTGCAAAAACCTATTTGTTCCAAAAAATAAAAAGAAGCTTTCAATATCTAGGAGATATATATCATCAAAATAAGCAAAATATTGGTTTTAAATTTATAGGAGTAAATAAGAAATGCTTTTTCCCTTTCAATTACACATTTTAAATACTTATGGCAAAAATAAAACAAAATGGAAACATAAATCACTATACTCGATTTTCTTTCAAATTTTTGAGATTGTTTACACTATTTTGTCACTTTAATTACATTTTACAGAAACAAAAGTTCATACAATATAAAAGGGGTTATAGTCAATAGGATAAGGAATGCCTACAACAAATATGTATGTCTTGAATTTGAAGAAAACATGAGTTTAATGAATAATTGCGTGGATTTTTACCATAAAAGGGTATAGGTTTTATGCACACGTTTTCATTGCATATAGTGGTACATGTTTTTTTTTGTTTGGCAAGTAGTGCTTTTATCATAGAAATGTCTTTCCATTCTTTGAAGGGCTTGTTAAGGCTTGGTACGAACAGTCACGTCACGTTCACGTTAACATCACGTGAACGGTTCTGTACCTTTTGTGAAACAGGTCACCCAAATCTACGAAGTGTAGGGTAAAGTGACCCAACAATTTGTCGTTTTCCATGCCGGTAAAACTCGAAGTGTCGCGTTAACCAAATCGTGACGTGAGCGTTTAATCAAGATTTTTAAAATTGCAAACGCTTGTTACTAAGACTAGACATACACACACAAAGAGATTTAAAAATGTCGACGAAAATGCCGATACCCCCTTATCAAATCTTTTCAATCATTATGTTTATAATATGTACGTGCATAATTCAGAGTAATCTGAGACGATAATATGCAGTTCTGTCATTTAGGTAATGTACAACCATACCACTTGCATTATTTGTCTTGTTATTGGAGTATTTCTAAAGACGTGTCGTGCGTGGATTTTGGCAAATGTTGATTTCCAGCTGAATTGCTACACGCAGCGGACAATTCAGTTCGCATACGCCTGAAGTTCCCGTGCTCGACGTCTGAGCGTACTGGCCCTTAACGGCGTTGTATGTGCATGTGCATGAGTGAGTGAGTGAGTTGAGTTGCAGTGATCAATTGATCACTGCAACTCACTCATAAAACAATGATTTGATTAATAGTGTTTATTTATGGTTATTGAATCGAGTCAATCTATCAATTAATCAGTCAATCATTATAATGAAACAATCACACCAACCAATCAATATTCAATAAATCAATTAATGTATTTGACATTCGAATTCAAACTAGCTACTTGTAGGCAGTGGCGTACCCAGGATTTTTTCAAGGGGTGGGTGTAGGGGGGGGGGGGATATTTCGTCAGACAAATTGAAGTAAGCGGGGGGAGTGTGGGTAGGGGGTGTCCGTAGAAAATGACCGCAGCCGAGGACGAGACCAGGACCGGTCACAAATTTCGAGGCCGAGACCAAGACATTTCTTGAATTATGTAAGGGGGTGGGGATGGGGGTAGGGGGTGTCCATCCCCCTGCCCCCAGGCCTGTGTACGCCTATAATTGGTATTTACAGTATAGGTAGGACGGGTTCGTTCACGATTAAATTTACCGAGAATTAGTCTCTTCTCAACGACAATTTACATTAATTTGTTTTACGCAAGCGCCAATTTACGTGAGCTTTCATGAATTGCATATAGTATATCTACAAACTGTTGGGTCACGTAACCCAACACTTCGTAGATTTGGGTGACCTGTTTCACAAAAGGTACAGAACCTTCACGTGACGTGACGTGAACGTGACGTGACTGTTCGTACCAAGCCGCTTGTTAATGAGTAAACTAATTCTTGATTAGAGTTGCCAAGTGACAGTCAATTGCTCTTATCGAAGAAGTAAGACCAGGTGAAGATGGCCTCTATCCTGGTATACTGCTAAAGCACAGGCGGCAGTCAGCATCCAAATATTATTTAAAACTTCTAACAAATTTCTTCAAAGGCTGTATATGTACAATTATATTGGGCCTCATCTCAACCCCCCTGTGAGCAATCAAGCCGAAGAAGCCCAGTGCACAGGACCAAGTAGTCAAGTACCCATTTTAGCGATGACCTCATCCCTAAAACTGTGTGAACTTTATGTTCATGTTTTGTATTATATTACAGCTCACCAACAACAGCTTGGAGGTCAATCAATCAATCATGTAAGTCTTGTTTGAATTTCAGCAAGACTCTCTACCAATGAAAAAAGGACTCAAATTTGTATTGATGAATATTCGAAGTCTTGTTAGTAAAATTGGTTTATTAGTTGATTTATTCTCAAATAATAAAATTGATGTGTTATGTTTAAATGAAACATTTTGTGATGACTCAATTACAAATGAAGAGTTGCTTATTAATGGTCTATGTATTGAACGGAATGATAGAACGCGCTCAGGTGGTGGCGTAGCTGTTTATATTTATACTACTTTACATTACGTTAGACGAAAAGAATTTGAAAATGTTGATTTAGAACTGATTTGTTTGCAAATATATTTACCATTCCAAAAAGATATGCTGTTATTTTGTGTATATCGACCCCCAGGTTACGACTTGTCTTTTGTTGAAAAGTTTAGAAAAATCATTGAATCAGTGCACTCTACTGGAGAGAACACTAATGAAATTTTGATTTTAGGTGATTTAAATTGCAATTTTTTAGGGAAGGTTAATACACCATTGTTCTCAAACATGATGTTTTTAATGAATTTGTATAATTTCCAACAGTTAATTGATACACCAACTCGTGTAACACACCAATCGAGTACCCTGATAGACACAATATTTACAACTAGAAACGAGAATATAATTGAGCATGGATGTATTCATACATCTTTGAGTGATCACTTTTCTGTGTATGCTATTCGTAGAATAAAATCATCAAATAAATGTCCTACTCAAAAAGGTAAAGTGATAAAATCATTAGGTAATTCTATAGCTAGCTGAATACCGCTCCTGGAGGGCTGAGGAGCGGTAGTGATTTTTGAGCTCAAGCTTGCATCCAGTATATTTTATCAGGGTTGGCACTTCTTATCTCTAGCCCCTGAGCGCTAATGTCTCAGCAGAGGATTACAGGATTAGGATTGTTGACAGCAGTAATAAAACTGATAAGAATGTGGTCGATACGGAAACAAAAATGCTAAAATTGATCACCACGATGGTGGAAGACAAGCTAATGGGACAATCACGTCATGTATCGATTAAATAAACAAGAGAATATGACTGAATTATTATGTATCTTGCAAACTACCTCATGGTCGCATCTCGATGAAGTTATTGATGCGAATGTATATTGGAAAGTGTGGAAAGAAACATTTGTCTCAATTATTGATGAGGTTTCACCTGTTAAAATGAAAAGAGTTCGCGATAAGTCACATTCATGGATTACAAAAGATATTAGAAAATTAATGAAAGAACGTGATATTATACATAGAACATTTTTAAAATTGAAAAGGAAACAACATATGCTCAATTATGAAGAAAGTCAATTATGTTTGAAGATGTGGAAGGATTATAAAAAGGTTCGAAACAAAGTAAGCATTTTATTAGAAAAAGAAAAAAGAAATTATTTTGTGTCTAAAATTGAAGAAAACAGTAATGATCCAAAGCGAATGTGGTCTTGTTTAAAAGAGCTATTACCATATTAAAATTCTGCTCTCCCCGTAGTTTTTGAAATTGATGGAGACATGTGTAATAATGATGATATCATTGCGAATACATTTAATGACTTCTTTATTGATTCTAATGTTTTTAATGAATGTGTAAATGATTTGAATGAAGGCAACAAGTGTACTGTAAACCAAAATATTAACGTTGATATACAGTCTATAAATGTTGTATTGGAAACAGATTCTAGTGAATTGTTTGTATTTAAAGATGTAAATGAAAATTATGTACTAAAATTACTTTCAGATTTAGACCCTTGTAAAGCAACTAGCATTGATGGTATTAGTGCTTCGCATTTGAAACTTGCAAAAAATGAAATATTGAAAAGTATAACAACATTAATTAATTTATCATTAAATTCTGGAATATACCCAAATGAATGGAAAAGTTCAAAAGTAAGACCTATGTATAAAAAGGGTGCAAATCAAAAAATAGACAACTATCGCCCTATATCTATATTACCAGTAGTAAGCAAGATAATAGAAATAATAGTCCATAAGCAGCTTTATACGTACTTATCCTCACATAGTGTTTTGAATGACTCTCAATTTGGATTTAGACCCGGCCATTCAACGTCAGCAGCACTTGGTTCTTTGACTGATAGTTGGTTGAAATCTATTGATAGCGGACATGTAATAGGTTCTATTTTTATTGATTTAAAACGCGCTTTTGACACTGTCGATACGGAAATCCGACTTGTCAAGTTACGTAAGATAGGCTGCTCTGACCCTGTTATAAATTGGTTTAACTCCTACTTAAATAACAGGAGTCAAATAGTTATAATCCGTGACACTCTATCAGATGAAAGGTCTCTATCCCTCGGGTTACCACAAGGGTCCATGGTCCATATTAGGACCTCTTTTATTTTTGATTTATATTGATGATTTAGTGATGGCTTTGAAACATTGTCAGGTAACCATGTATGCTGATGATACAACCCTTTATTACAGTAGTTCATCTGGAATTGATATTCAAAATAGATTACAAGAAGATATGAATAATGTTAAATTATGGCTCTATGCTAATAAATTGACATTAAATGTTGATAAAACTAAATTAATATTTATAGGTACTCCGCAAAGATTAATGATAAGGGAAATGTGCAAATTAAATTTAAAGGGACAATTATTGAACAATGTAAAAGTATTAAATGTCTCGGAGTAATTATTGATGAACATTTAAATTGGTCAGAACATGTTGATTATGTATGTAAAAGGGTATTTTTTAGTTTAAGTATGTTAAGGAGAATAAAGCCTTATGTTCCAAAAGATACTATGAAATTATTATATTTATGTTTGATTCAATCTCAAATTGATTATAGTTGCGAGATATGGGGGGGTTCATTCTATTCATCAAACAGAACGTATTATTAAATTACAAAAAAGGGCCGCAAGGATGATTTTATGCTGTAATTTTTTCATACCCCGTCCAAGGAAATGTTTAATCAGTTAAATCGGCTACCATTTAATGATCGTGTGACATATTTTAAATGTGTATTTATGTACAAATGTATTCATCGCCTTTCCTCTAATTTTTATTATGATTCGTTTGTTTTTGTTTCTGATACTCATTCATTTAATACTAGACACGCGGCAAATTTGAATTTGATTTTTCGTAGGGCTCGCACAGAACAATATAAACATTCTTTATTTTATTCTTCTATATTCCTCTGGAATAATTTACCCATTGAAATTAAAACTTCAAATTCCTTGAATATTTTTAAACAGAAAATGAAACAATATTTATTCAAAAACCTTGCCATATAGTCTAAAATTGTAATGAGTGATATCTTACTATTAAGTATTGTTCAGTATTTTTATATTTGTTATTTAAGTGATGAAATAATTATGTGAGCAACATTTATGTTGTTTTTTATATTATGAATAAACCCTATTAGACTTTTTTTTCTTCAAAATGTGTGTATATGAATTGCAGTATCTTGATATTTTTATTCTTTTAATGTAAACATTTATATATTTATGTACAATCGTAAAATTAATTTCAAATGTTTAAAAGTCATGTTTTTATAACAACAATGTTTGTATACTGTATCCCAGGGCCCCATGGGAGACCAACTTATTGTTGAATGGGCCACCCTGGTAAAATATATTGAAATAAATAAATAAATAAATAAAGTGCAGTAAGGTATAGGGGTTAGGGATGACCAGGAATTTATGGACAGTGTCTTTAGTAAAAAAATTGTTTTAAGCTGTGGGGGGGGGGGGGGGGGGGGGCGGGCCCCCTGCCCCCCCCCCCCCCCCTGTGTCCGCCACTGGGGGGGGGGGGGGGGGGTAGTCGTAGCAAATTTTCGAAACCGAGACTAAAAGTTGTCGACATTTTCCAGGCCGAGACCACGGTTTTTCGCACTTTTCGGGGCCGAGACCACGGTTTTTTGCACATTTCGAGGCCGAGACCATCGAAAATGACGGTCGAGACCGCTAAAATTTGGTCTCGAGGGGTACCCCCCCCCCTGGGTACGCCTATGTATCCTTGGATAGGATTAATCGTAAGTTATCAGGACCTTTTTATATATCGTAAGGTTACGATCAATCGTAAGCAGTTACGTTAAATGTTACTATTAATATCAATTGCAACTTCTTTCTGCAACAGGATTGATCGTATATTTACGATTGATTGTATATATGTAAGTTACGAGCAATTTGGGTATTTACGATAAATTGTTGGACTTACGATCAATCGTAACGCTTTCTGCAAACGGGGCCTAGGTCAGTCATGGATGACATATTATTAAATGCATTCAAATTTTCCAACTTTTTGTTTACAATATATTTTTACGGTTTATAGACTGATATATAGCTTTAGCAATCCTTGGGTTCTTAATCATAAACATTGTCTGCTTTTTAACATTTTTGAAGAGGAGAAAATGTATTATAATGAACATTATGAAAACATATGATAGCTTTTGTTTGCATCATCACAACTATACACACACCCCCAATTAGTTGATATTAAAGTTTGCTTAAATAACTGTATATTAGATTCAGTAATTGTACGTTTTTTTAACTGTTTCTTTTTTGTTGTTTTTACAGTATAATTAACATAATTCTTTTTGAAATACTAAATACAGTATTGGAAAGTGGTCAGAAAGATCAAAATAAATCATTCCTGAATGAGTCCCCTTTTCTTTTTTTCTTTTTTATTGTATCGGTATAAATAATATCCATCAAGCAAGCTCTATTTGGTGAAATTTGAGTTGGTTCGTCTATTAAATGCAGAAATATCGGTGGAAATTAAATTCACTTCGTCAGCATGCCAGCGAGATTGGCCAAAATTTACCGCCAGTTCACGCCGCTCCGATGGGCTGGAGATCGGGTCGACAAGCCCGATAATGCCGTGCACTTTCGTTCGCATAGCCTTTCGCTCGCATCGCATGCGGGTGCATTTAAAAATACATCCGTCGTCGATATCGATTAGTATACACATCGTTTTCTGAAATTGAAAATATTAATAGGCGGCTTCTTGGTCAAATTTATGTTATCCCTCATTAGTAAACATATATTTTTCACATGGTTTGTATTAAGAGCGTACACATTTTAATAGTTGTATTCAGGCCTTATCGCTATGCCCAGTAAAATTGAGCTAACTTTATAACTAACTACTGTTTTTAATAGCTAACTATTTTTCCTATTTGAATCTGGACAACATCTTTAGTTCTAGATATCAACAATACAACAGCTCCCCTGGGCCCCCATTGTGATTCCCAATGTGAACATTCATTGACTGTTTCCAACTTTCCATTGTAGGGTTCCATCACGGTGTTTGCAATTTGCACTTAATAATCTTCATATTTCTAAATTCAATCCCTCCCCCCCCCCCCCCCCTCCCCCCCCCCCCCCCCCCCCCCGGTCATAAAATCCCGGGCACGCTGCTGGGTTGGTTGCTTCGCTCCCTCGCCGAAGATGGTTGAAATGACGTATCATCCCCCAATGGCGAGAAGAAATCGACGCCTATGGGCTGTGGTACATATGACCGGATAAACTCATTTAAATAGCTAGGTGACACTCCATGTACAATCTTCCAATATCTTAAATTCAATACGTTGGTGAATAGGTAGCCAGTATGTAGCACAGATGTTATATGATCATACTTTGATGATCTAGATATGATCATATAGCTGCAGCATTCAAGGCCAGTTGCAATTTATCCAACAAATATAATGGTATATTATACAAACGACAATTGCCAGTTTGGAAATAACAAAGGCATGTATGAGCATAGAGGCAGACTTATCATCAAGAATCTTTCTAATACAATTGACATCTGCAGACTTATACATGTATTGTACATGGGATTCAATTGACACACTGTCATCAAATATAACACCGAGATTACGGACATAAGAAGATGCCATAATTTCTTCACTGCAATTTGTAATACTTTTGAATCAAAAGTTTCTGAAACTTTGAAAAGATAACAAAAAACCCTGATATACAACCATTTAATTCTAACTTATTCATAACCATCCAAGATGCCATTTCAGAAATACAAGCTACAAGTCGACGTTTGGCTGATAGTTTACTACTTGGGTCACTGGGATTAAAGGGTACCTCCATGCAACGAACAACACATAATTATGTTTTTTTTTGTTACTGTTTTGTGATATCAAATAGATAACCAACATTTTGCAAAGGGTTGTGTTATTCATAAACAATGCAATGAATTATCACCACTCACAGAACCATTCTTATTTCATGGTTCCGTACGCACCAAACATTTGCGAGTGCGCCAATTCAATTCACGCGTACGTTTGGAGACAATAGAATCACGGACCTAGACAAAAGGTAGTCTTCGTACGCAGACCCCTGAACATATGTTGTAGTATGGTGATGCTTTTTTCCAATTATATAATTTTTCTGGAAACACATTTTCCTGAACTTTTTAGTGGAATAGACTACTAAAAATGATACCTTTTATTTACAAGAATATTACTTTTGAGTGGTGCTACCCTTTAAAAGGAAAATACAACCGAGTATCGTCTGCATATAAATGGATTGAAATACCATGGCTCCTTGCAATACTGGCTAAAGGTGCACAATGTATTTTATTCAAAATGTTTTTCACCGGCAATCACCGGGCGATATTTAGACTTTTTAGGAAAATTTCAAAAAATGCTCGAAGAATACTTTGAAAAAATCAGAATAGGTTTTTAAAAAGTCGTTGATGATATCTCTATTGAATCATTATTTTAACAAACATTAAATGCACAATTTTGTATGAAAAAAGGCTAAAACCAATGATTTTTAAAATAGCGCCCTCTTGAGTTGTAACGGCTCTTTTTTTAATGATAACAGGGGTTTTACTGAGTCGTTTGTAATTGTGTATACTTTTCGAGCATGGTGAAGTTAAAACTATTACTTTGTACGGTAATGGTGCAGGTTTTGGTAGGAAAGTTAAGTTTGACCAATACTCAACTATCCCTTTAAATCCTAAATATTCCGACAATAACAATTTTTTTCTATAACTTTCTGATCCGTATAGACCACTTGACATTGTGTTTGCGTTATTATGCAAATTTACTTTTCCTAGAATGAAATTAAAGACGTTTATGCTGTATCCTATATTGTTTAGGGTCTAAATTAGGTATAACTCTGAATGATACCTTAAAAGTGCAATAGGAAATATATTGCGCTTCATACACACGTTTTCAGATTATTTATTTAATTGTTACATTATAAATCTAGTCCTTAGTGAGATGTTCCGATGCAATATTCATGAAAGTATCAAGTAAAAGCAAAATATTGGGGGAAATTCTGGTCAGAAACTTGTTTTTCATTTTCGTATTTTTCTTGTTAGCATGACGTTTCTTTTCAAAGTAGAGAAAAGAGTAATAGGTCTTGTTGACAGCTCATTATTTGATACCCTCCCCCCAACAACAACAAAAAGTGACAGAAACTTCATGTGATGAATACATATTTATGTTCTTATGATTACCACGGTGACAGAAAGTGGCGAATGAACAAATTAAAGCTAACGTCCAGATTGAAATATGTTTTAAATCATGAAAGGTTGTTTATAACTTAGAGGCGCGTGTATGGAAACATCGGTATGTAGAACTGTTAACACCTTTTTAAAAATATGCTCTAATCTTTTACCAAAACGAAACGTACTACGCCTCAATATTCATAATATCAATAAACGGGATACTAAGTACATTCCATTAGTCACTGACACCTCACAAATGATCTGCTAGAATAACGGCCTGTGAACGCATGGCTGTGACAATATCTGATGTCAGTTAGATTCCATATTTCATGTCTGTTTTCCTTTACTGTGAATTAATGTTACAAGCAAATAAGGGTGAAAAGATATAGTGTATATGCGTCGAATTTCATCATGTTACTCAAGCCTTACATCACCTTTCTCCTCTACATTCGTGGTTATACAAAGTATCACTATCTTTTAGAGCTGAGTCAAACCGGATATTTTGCATTTCGAATATGAGTCGTGTAAAAACGGTCGGATATCGAATATTCGAAAAAAAAAAAAAAAAAAAAAAAAAAAAAAAAAAAAAAAAATCGATTTTTTTTTTTTTTTTTTTTTTTTTTTTTTTTTTCATAATTTTTTTTAATAGATATTCTGCCCGTTTTTTCAATTATAATCGGCAGTATAGTGTGATGTTAGTGTACAAACTGCTGTCAAGATGAAATACTTTGATATCTCATCATAGATTCTTCTAAATTTGGCACTCACTATACCACTTGTATATTAATCCTCTTACCTTTGGTTTGTTATTTGTTTTGTTTATTTGTGAATTTATGTAAAATACCTAACTTTTAACTTTAGCAATAGATAAGCAGGGTTCAATGTGCCATATTTTGATCGAATCTATCGAAAAGGGATTACAAAATTAAACGGAAAAAAAAAAAAAAAAAAAATAACGATTTTTTTTTTTTTTTTTTTTTTTTTTTTTTTTTTTTTTTTCGGATATTCGTATCCGAAAATTTGTATTCGGTATCCGACCTTCACGGTCGGATATCGAATAGCCATTCGATTTGACTCAGCTCTACTATCTTTACGTCAGGAAATTATCATAAAGAATGATGGTGACATTAAAGGGACTAAGTAACATTGTCCAAATCCTGAAAATAAAATTTTAATTCTAGCGGTTCCCTCATACCTTGTTGTATTCGTATTAACAATAAAATCATGGGACAGGTTTCGGTTTTTCAAATTTCCCTTTCGTTACAAAGATATGTACGATCGAAGTATTCAGATAAGACAAACTCCAGGAGAGTTTTTCTTATCGTGTACAAAGTGAGTGCAGTGAGTTAGTGAATATCTCCCGAATATCACTTTGCATGTTCGCTCATTACTTGGCCATGCAATGTCCATTTGACTTGAAATTTTCACACAATACCCTGTAGACATATGAGATAACAGCAATATACATTGCATCAACCATTCATCACTTTTTTCACATGTCAACAAAGTTACTAGATCCCTTTAAGCATCTACCTTCTGTGCCACATCTTTAAGCTTTTCAAGAACCTGATCCTAAACCAGCATCATGCAATCACAAAAGAGCACCCAAACCTGGGCAGGCTGTCTCTGCCACAGTCCATAGACGAGATGGCTTGATAATTTGGAAGGAGCTACCAACTGCAGCCTATGTGTAAGAAACCGTGAACCACTGACTCATCGATCCTGAGCATGTAAATGAGTTTACAATTGATTTCATTTAACCAAACCGGTTAACCGATTTTAATTCATGCTGAAGACCTTTGGATTGTAGCAGTAGCGTACCAAGAATTGTTTCAAGGGGGGGGGGGGGGGGGGTTAAACTTTTTTCTAAAAAAAATTCTGTCAGGGGGGGGGGGGGGACGGTAGTCGTAGAAAAAATTTCGAAGCCGAGACAAAGTACCTTCAAAATTTTCGAGACCGAGACCAGGTCCGGTCCACAATTTTCGAGGCCAAGACCAAGACCCAGTGGTTGATAAACCTGTAAAACAAAACAATACCGTAGACATACAAGTAACACCAACTAAGCCTGACATAACCATGGGCGGCGGGACTTGTTTTTTATTGGGGTTGCTAATTTTTTTAGTAACCAATAAGTCAATTCGTAATTACAATCTACGCATGCGCGTAAATACCGAACCAAACTTCCAGGTCACGCATCTGCAGGTTAGGTAGTTAGGGCTCCACAAAGTCATGCAGAATCGGGAGATGCAGGGGTGGCGCCAGGGTATTTTCTAAGGGGGGGCGAAGGTGTATACTTTGAGGGCGCGAAGCGCCTGAGCGCCGGAGCGAAGCGAACGAGCGGGGGAGCTTTGGCAATTTTTACACTAGAATGGAGCTATCTGGTGCATATCGGAGGTGAAATTCTTAAGTTTTAAAATGATAGAAAAACAGTGAATAGTCCTCCATTATTTTAAGGTAATTTGCATAAATATGAATAATGCGAGGAAGCGGAGCGAGTTTGAAAATGTTTGCAATTTAAAGGGTACCACCACCCAAAAATAATAATCTTTTTTATAGAAAGGTAACATCTGTAGTATTCCATTCCTTCAATAAGTTCACAAAAATATGTTTTCAGAACAAATATATAATTGGAAAACGCATCACCATTCTCAGCCATGCGGTCATGCGGTCTGAATACGCAGACTATTATGCGAGCAGAGCCAGCGGCGCTCTATGCAGAGCGAACGAATCATCCGGGATTCTATTGACGTACGCGATAATTGCATTGGCGCACTCGCAAATGCCTGGCCCATGTGGAACCACGAGATAGCCGTGGTTCCGTAAGTGGTGGAAATTAATTGCTTTGATTATGAATTACACAACCCTTTGCAAAATGTTGGGTATCTATTTGATATCACAAAACGGTACCAAAACATATAATAATGTGTTGTCCTTTGCCTGGTGGTCCCCTTTAACATCGGAAAATTGCCATTTGTTTAAATATTATTGTATGGGTATATTCGTGTTAAGTGTTATGATATTGCGTTTTGAAAGGTAATATATAAATACTCGAGGTTGTAGAATATTATATATATACGAATGCGACCGGAGCGAGCTTGAAAATTGTAGCAATTTAACATTGGAAATTGCCATTTGTTTCAATATTATTGTATGGGTATATTCGTCTATGACTTATGATATGGCGTTATTAAGGGTAATATATAAACACCCGAGGTTATGAAATATTATATATATGCGACTGCGACTGCGAGCGGAGCGAGCTAGAACATTTTAGCAATTTAACATCGAAAATTGCCATTTGTTTCAATATTATTGAATGGGTATATTCGTGTTATGTGTTATGATATTGCATTTTGAAGGGTAATATATAAACACCCGAGGTTGTAAAATATTATATATATTCGAATGCGAGCGGAGCGAGCTTAACATTTTTAGCAATTTTACATCGGAAAACTGTCATTTGTTTCAATATTATTGTACGAGTATATTCGTCTATGACGAATTTTAGCAAATTAACATCGAAAATTGCCATTTGTTTCAATATTATTGAATGGGTATATTCGTGTTATGGGTTATGATATTGCATTTTGAAGGGTAATATATAAACACCCGAGGTTGTAGAATATTATATATATTCAAATGCGAGCGGAGCGAGCTTAACATTTTTAGCAATTTTACATCGGAAAACTGCCATTTGTTTCAATATTATTGTATGGGTATATTCGTCTATGACTTATGATATGGCGTTATTAAGAGTAATATATAAACACCCGAGGTTATGAAATATTATATACTCCGCAAAAATAGAAACGGGACACTGGTATCAGACCAAATATTTCATATTCATTTACAATAAAGTATATGATATGGTATATCAAATTAAAGATAAAACGACCCTCTTCAATATTGGGCATGATATCCAGATGAAATCATTCATGCATGACTTTACCCGATAAATTAACCACAGCAAAGTCTTTTTTCAAAAATCGCAAAATGAAACTTCCACTCAACCATATAAATGTTGATAAGCATAATCTAAAACGCTATATTCATGACATGGCATAATTTTTCAATACAAATGTGACCTTTTCTATCTTCATCTTAATAAAAAGTATAAATGAAGACAAATTGTGAACGTTATAGGTTTCAATTTCATCCAAAAGTAACAAAATGGGGAATACCATGGCAAAGGTTTATTAGTCGAAACCACAGTTTATCACCTTATTTCGGCATAAAAAATGGTATAAATTCTTCTCAAGAATTATACTGTAGTCCAAAGATCTTCAAAACCTGATGTCACCATTGGTCAAACAGTTGGGCAGTCCGTAACATGACATTTATCTAGGTAACTATGGTTAAAATTGCAGGGGACACACTCGCTTCATGCCTCTAATACAGACCAGTATGACGATGCTCTCATAACCTGGCCCTATTTTATTGACAAATTTGTATTTTCAGAGTTTGTTCATAACAATAAAGTTAAATAATGTCATAATTTACTTGCCCCGCACATCTTGTTTTAAGTGAAACGCTTACTATTATCCTGATCATTTCAGTCGAATGGTGTGGTCCTCCATTGTTTGTGCTATTTTTGACAACAGACCTTGCTATTGTTAATTGACCATGGTATATCATGCATGAACGATTACACCTTTAATTTATACCCTGCATGCAGAGGACTAAATTCCCTTTAATTTGATATTATGATAATCTACACTTTATCGTACATTAATATGAAATATTTCATCTTATACAAGTGTCCAGTTTCTTTTTTTGGCGGAGTATATATGCGACTGCGAGAGGAGCGAGCTAGAAAATGTTAGCAATTTAACATCGAAAATTGCCATTTGTTTCAGTATTATTGAATGGGTATATTCGTGTTATGTGTTATGATATTTCGTTTTGAAGGTTAATATATAAACACCCGAGGTTGTATAATATTATACGAATGCGAGCGGGCTGCGCTGCGCTGCACGCCGAAAAAAAAACTACGAGTGTTGCCATTGTACTGCACACCCCAGCGAGCCACCTGACGTTGGGCCGATGTCGGAATTTGGTTGCCGGATGTCGGCATATCGCCGTTGGCTCGAGGTTAAAATGTCCGCCAGCCCAACATCGTCACGACGTCATTTTTGTGATATATTGGCATAACGTCATTTTCCGACAATGGCCCAGACATGATGTTGGGCCATTGTCGGAAAATGACCTCATGCCAATATATCACAAAAATGACGTCGTGACGATGTTGGGCTGGCGGACATTTTAACCTCGAGCCAACGGCGATATGCCGACATCCGGCAACCAAATTCCGACATCGGCCCAACGTCAGGTGGCTAGCTGGGACAACCTGTTCTCTCGTCTGAAATGACTCTATAGGTCATTGTACCACACCAGTCCTTCTAAAAACACCAATATATTAATTTTAGGTGCACCTGAATATGCTGTCATCTACGTTTGGAAACTATAATATCGAACAGCGGGTACGAGTTTACGCAAGAGAAACGACGCGTAGCGAGTATCGAACCATGCGTCTTTAGATTATCAGGTTACACAAATAATTCAAGTATCCTTTTATTGAAAGTATATTTTGCTTAAGAAAAAAATCATGATAAACAAGGGTAAGGATGTTATGACCAGGAATTTGTGGACAGTGTCTTTAGTAATTTTATTTTTATTTTTATTTGTTTAGCTGTCGGGGGGGGGGGGGGGGGGGGGTAGTCGTACCAAATTTTCGAAACACGAGACTAAAAGTTTTCGACATTTTCCAGGCGGAGTCCACGGTTTTTCGCACTTTTCGAGTCAAAGACCATGGTTTTTTGCACTTTTCGAGGCCGAGACCATCGAAAATGACGGTCGAGACCGCAAAAACATTGGTCTCGAGGCCGTTTAAAATTTGAAAAGGGGGGGGGGGGGGGTAGTCGTACCAAATTTTCGAAAACCGAGACTAAAAGTTTTCGACATTTTCCAGGCGGAGTCCACGGTTTTTTCGCACTTTTCGAGTCCAAGACCATGGTTTTTTGCACTTTTCGAGGCCGAGACCATCGAAAATGACGGTCGAGACCGCAAAAACATTGGTCTCGAGGCCGTTTAAAATTTGAAAAAGGGGGGGGGGGGTTGAAACCCCCCAAAAAAGTAATTTCTAGGTCAAAGGGGGGGGGGGGGGGGGGGTTAACCCCCCAACCCCCCCCCCCCCCCCCTCCTGGGTACGCCTATGGATTGTAGTAAAGTGGAATGGGGGGATGATCGGCGATAGCCATCACATACTAGCACGAGCACAAGCTAACAATAATGTACGCACACGGGGGGGGGGGGGGGGGGGGGGTACTCAGATTATAGTCGGACGGGGGTGTGCGGTTGAGATCTCCGAACCTATTCCCACATCCAATGGTCCTTTTGCTGTAAATAGGTACCCATAGGATTTTTGGGTAAAATGCGAGCGAGAAGTGCGAGCGAGAAAATCTTAGCAATTTTACATCAGAAAATGCCATTTGTTTCAATATTATTGTATGGGTATATTCGTTTTTATTACTTATGATATGGCGTTATGAATGGCTAACATATAAACACCCGAGGTTGTGAAATATTATGTTTGCGGGCGAGCGGAGCGAGTTTGAAAATTTTAGCGATTTCACAGCGGAAAATTGCCATTTGTTTCAATATAATGGGTATATATTTATTATTTTTTTCTTTCACCTTTCCAGGCATTTATTGATTTCAATTTAAGTTTCATACAGTTTAGCAAATCATATTACAATAATTTTCTCTTTTACATCAATTTAGATATAAAAAATATGTTTTTATCATATATGGTAAATAATACAATTATTTTGTTTTTTACGCAGGTAATCATTAATTTGTATGCGAAAGTGAACTCCTTTAAGAATGTAAACCATAGTTTTGTACTTCTTTCATCTTTTCCCGATTGATTTCTAATTACTATAGTTTTATATATATTATGCTCCAAAAAGCTATAGTTAAAATATCCTTTATCTTGTCTTCTACATTTATTTTCAATATATTCATTTATACATTTACATTATAAACATGTTTTACCATTTGCGTAACATTTCTAACAAATATTTCATTCATTTTACATTCCAATAGAGCATGATATAAATCTTCTCGACAATGACATGTTTCACATGTATCACTATTACTAAGTTTCCACATAAATAATTTTCTTTTTACTACGATCAAATTATAAATGACTTTAAAATTAAATTGTCTTAATATGTTCTCCTTGATACACACAACATTTCTTTTATACAATTTTTTCAAATCAACATATCAATCTAATTTCTTTACCCAATATGATGGGCCTTCAATTGCATTTCCATTTTTAGAAAGTGAAATATAAAATTATTTAATTGATACTTTTTGAATAAGTCTTTCTTTTTCTCCAATCAAAGCTTTTGGTATTTCTAAACATATTGGTTCTTTCAAATTATATATCCATACTTTGGGTATCGCTTTTTGTAATCTAAAATATTCGAACATTACAATTACTTTTTATTTCTTATTACGAACATTCTCTATTAATGTTGATGTTGTAATAAATCTATTATCGAAACAAACATTTTTCAAATAAATTATTCCACTTGAGTACCAGCTCTTAAAAAAGAAAGATTCTTTTCAAAAACTGCATATTTATTATACCATATAATCTGTTTATATTTAAATTTTTTGTATTCATAATAACCCATGATTTCAACATTTCAAAATAAAACTCTGGCAATTTGCTAGCAAAGTATGTGTCTACCATATATACATCAAAAGAACAATTCATAATTAACTTTAGCCCACCTGATTGAAAATACAAATTTGACATCATTCTCTTTCCAGAAGCCATCTGAATCATCTAATAGTTTACCCAGCCATTTTAGTCTAAAACTTATAATCAACTTTTCAATATCGATCATCTTAATACCACCCTCATGATAATCTTTAGTAATTGTTTTTCTTTTAACATTATCTATTTTTGAATTCCAAACAAAATTATACAGAATTTTTTCTAATCGTTTTCTTATATGTTGTGGTAACGAACAATACATTATCAAACGAACAACTTGTACTAATGAGCAATGTTTTTACAATAAGTACTCTACCAAAAAGAGTAAGGTTTCTTTTTTGTCCAATTATCTACAATTCTTTGAATCTTTTGTAATTTTGTTTCCCAATTCCTTTTTACCACCTGTTCCAAATCAGTACTTATATGAACTCCTAAATATGTTACACTACCTTCAGTCCATTGAAGTCCATATTCATGAAAATCCCATCTTTGTTGTATTGGGCCTAACCATTTCAATATTGGTTTATCTTTATTAATAAGGGGACCGGCTACCTTTCCAAGGAATTCTACTTCTTTTATGATATGTCTTAAATCTTATATATCTTATATACTTCTATAAACTGAGATTATATAGTATCGAAGGCTTTTTTTTAATCCACCATCATAAACCCAGGTAGCAAGCCAACGTTGGACCAACGTCGGAAACTTGCAAACTCGTTGGAACTCGTTGGACGTTGGACAATCTCGTTGGATCAACGTTGGACCAACATCGGTAACTCGCAGTGAAAAAGAAGTTGGACAATCTCGTTGGACCAACGTTGGACCAACATCGGTAACTCGCAGTGAAATGTACGTTGGACAATCTCGTTGGACCAACGTTGGATCAACATCGTTAACTCGCAGTGAAATAGACGTTGGACAATTTCGTTGGACTAACGTTGGATCAACATCGGTAACTCGCAGTGAAAAAGACGTTGGACTATCTCGTTGGACCAACGTTGGACCAACATCGGTAACTCGCAGTGAAAAAGACGTTGGACAATCTTGTTGGACCAACATTGGACCAACATCGGTAACTCGCAGTGAAATGGACGTTGGACAATCTTGTTGGACCAACGTTGGATCAACATCGGTAACTCGCAGTGAAAAAGACGTTGGACAATCTCGTTGGACCAACGTTGGACCAACATCGGTAACTCGCAGTGAAAAAGACGTTGGACAATCTTGTTGGACCAACATTGGACCAACATCGGTAACTCGCAGTGAAATGGACGTTGGACAATCTTGTTGGACCAACATCGGTAACTCGCAGTGAAAAAGACGTCGGACAATCTCGTTGGACCAACGTTGGACCAACATCGGTAACTCGCAGTGAAATGGACGTTGTACAATCTTGTTGGACCAACGTTGGACCAACATCGGTAACTCGCAGTGAAGAAGACGTCGGACAATCTCGTTGGACCAACGTTGGACCAACATCGGTAACTCGCAGTGAAATGGACGTTGGACAATCTCGTTGGACCAACGGTGGACCAACATCGGTAACTCCGCAGTGAAATTGACGTTGGACAATCTCGTTGGAGCAACGCTGGACCAACATCGGTAACTCGCAGTGAAAAAGACGTTGGACAATCTTGTTGGACCAACGTTGGATCAACATCGGTACCTCGCAGTGAAAAAGACGTTGGACAATCTCGTTGGACCAACGTTGGATCAACATCGGTAATTCGCAGTGAAAAAGACGTTGGACAATCTCGTTAGACCAACAGTAATGAGTGGACTCAAGTAGAATTACAATCATAAATAGAAGTGCGCCATCCCCGGTGAATTACCATATAGGATCGATATGTATATTATCGGGTGTCAAGAGACCATGTATGAGTTGGGCCATCGATCTACAAGCAGTTAATAAAGTAAGCTTTCAACTATACTCGTGTGCCTACTTGTATTATATTACAACATGGTGTCTGAAGTGAAAGTGACTGTATGTCTGATTCGATTCGCCATGACCTGTGTTGTAGAAATGCTAATTTGAATCCATTTTGGGAGGCGAGCTTCACGGTTGATGTGTGACCGGATATACCATCCAGAAAACGCTTTATTGAGAACTGTACTGTTCGTTATCAACGGTGCATAGCTAGTAGGAAGAAAGAGCTCCAGAAGAGGCAGAAGCGATACTATGACCAGGGTGCCAAGTCGCTGCCGGTGTTGAAGTCTGGAGAACGTGTGTACTACCAAGTGGGAAAAGAATGGAAACCTGGCGTAGCGACAACTCAAGATTCAACGCCCCGCTCGTACCACATCCAGAGTGAGAAAGGTGGGCGGTATCGCCGGAACAGACATCTAAAGAAGCGTCGCGCACCTGAAGGTAACATCCATGTTCCAGTAAACGAGGAAACGGAGGTCCCAGAAGCGTGCTGGAGTGAGGTGAAGCCGCCCTCGCAAGAACGTGACAGGCGCTACCCACTTCGACGTCTACTCTCAGACCCCCGGATAGATTAGATTTGTGATAGAGATGAATACCATTTAGGGCAGAATAATCCCTTGGTATCATCTAGGCGTTGGGTAGTCCACCCTGGCACTAGCACGTTAAACCATTTAGCATAAGGTAAATGTCGGTCTTACATAGGGGATGACAACCGTACGAAAGGGGCAGAATAATCCCCTGGTTCCATCTTCTGGGTGTCGGGTAGTCTACCCTGACACTCAAGTTTGTAATTTACCAGTATTTATTATTGTTATGCCAGAGTTACACATGGCATTTCGCCTACTTGTATTATATTACAACACCAACGATGGATCAACATCGGTAACTCAAAGTGAAATGGAGGTTGGACAATCTCGTTAAGAGCAACGTTGGATCGACATCGGTAACCCACAGTGAAACGTTCGTTAATCCAACGAGAATCCAACATTTCACATCTGTTGTTCACTACATGTAGCTGTTATGTTAGAAAAGGTAATTTTTTTACTCGTAGCACAGGTGGTCAAAACCCCCTTGCATAATAAAAGGATTTAAAATTAGCTGCTGAAAGCAGGATGTATGCCATCGTTGGATGAACGTTGGTTCAACGTTGGATGAACGTTGGTTATTATTCATGAATATTCATGAGTGGTTATCATTGACTGCAAAAAGCATTAATAATCATGTTATTTGATTGTTCAGAATGAATCCAATGTTATTATTTACTCATTATTTGAAATATATGTAAGTTATTTATCTACAAAAACATTCTAAAGGTTTGTTTCCATGATGTATTTGTGTAAATTCTTAAAACTTTATCCAAACATTCAACTTTATCGAAATACCAACCATCAAACAAATATTAACACAGAAGCTAAGTTATATAAAGCTGAGTGGATGATGTAGATGTAGTGAGTGTAGGAATAGGAATAGGACTATATGGATAGGAATAGGACTAGGAATAGGGTTAGGGTTAGTCTTAGGTAAAGGGAAAGCTAGGATAGGATGTTCTAGATATCACCAATAGGCGTGTCATATGAATATTAATTTAATTTTTTTAGTACGGTGAGACGTTGGTCCAATGTTGGACCAACGTTGGATCAACGTTGGACCAACGTTGGAGAAATGTTGGTGAATTACGCTGGACCAACGTTGGATGCTTGTTGGAGACATGTTGGATGCTTGTTGGAGACATGTTGGATGCTTGTTGGAGACATGTTGGATGCTTGTTGGATGAGTGTTGGAGACATGTTGGATGCTTGTTGGAAATATGGTGGATGCTTGTTGGACACATGTTGCTTTGATGTTGGATCAACGTTTGCGTACGCCCAACCAACGCTGCTCCAACGTTGGCGAATACAAAATACCAACCTTGGATCAACGTTGGAAAAGCGTTGGTCCAACGTTGACAAATGACAACTTTCCAACGATGGACCAACGTTGATCCAACGTTGGTATTTTGTTTTCGCCAACGTTGGAGCAGCGTTGTTTGGGCGTACGCAAGCAACGTTGGTCCAACGTTGCCGGACAACGTTGGACCAACGTTGCCGAAAAAATTGGACAACGTTGGTCCAACGTTGGACCAACGTTGGCTTGCTACCTGGGAATGCACCTTCAAATCCATTTTCATACACAAATTCAAAAATATGTTGTGTTAATCTTACATTACATCCAATTAATCTATTTTTTATACAACCAACGTGATTCTCATGTATAAGACTTGGTATAACTTTTTGCAATCTGCTTGCCATAACAGCAGCCATTATCTTATAATCATAATTCAACAACGTTATCAGTCTCCAATTATTTTAATTTTCTATTTCTCCTTTATTATAAATCAATGTAATAATTCCATGTTTTTGCGTATCTGACATTATATCTTTATCGAAAAATAGCATACAGTGCATTAACAAAAATATACTCAATATCGTTCCAAAATACTTGATAAAATTCTATTGTTAAACCATCTCCACCTGGTGCCTTATTCTATGTCATCTGAAATATTACTTTACGACATTCGTCTATTGTTATTAAACCTTCGCAATTATTCTTATATGTTTCAGTTAATTTATCAATTCTACAATTGTCAAAATATTTATTAACCTCAATTGGTTCTATTTTTTACTAGCGTACACATTTTCATAAAATGAGACTACCTCATTCTCTATCTCATCTTGTTTTTCAATGAACTTTCTGTCTTTTCTTCACCTTACAATATTCTTTTTCTCACCATTTTTCTTTTCTAAACCCATACAATATTTAGTGTTTCTTTCACCTTCTTCAATCAACTTAACTCGTGCTCTAATAGATGCTCCTTTACAATCTTTTGCATACATTTCTTCCAATTTATTTTTCGTTCGAATATATTCATCTTTAGTGTCTTCATCTATTCTATCTTCGACGTCTACTATATTTTGAAGTATTTTATTTTTTTGTTTAAGTTTTTTCCTTAACACATCAACATTATTTTTTTGTTTAGCACAAAATCTTTGTGTACATTCACGAGATCTTATATTTATAAGTTCCCATCTTTCAGAAAAACTAACATTCTTTTTAAAAATATTATTAACAATGTTTCTTATTTGCTCTTTATAATCATCATCTTTAACCCTATCTTAACTGGGGGGGGGGGGGGTCAATTTGACCCCCCCCCCCTCGACTTTTCGCGCGATAATTCCGCAACGCGCGCAGATATTGCCGCGCAACTTTTCATTGAAGTCTTGCGCAACTTTTGAGACCAGATTTGCGATGATCAGATATACCGTTGTAAAGTCACGTGACTTTTCGTAAGTGATCGTCGGCCCAAAAATCGCTAAATTTTGTGATTTGTGTACAAATCCTATGGAAATTGATTTGTTTCCTAGAATACACAAAACCTTCATTATTTTTCATTCTAATCACTGCAATCATTTAATTTTGTGCTAAAGATGGTTGGATAATGGTCAATAATTTATTCCACTGAAAAAAACAATAAAAAACATAAGTCGAAAAAACATAGAAATACATAAGAAATTCAAAAAACAAAGAAATACATAAAGAATTTTTTTTTCTTTTGAAAACCTGTTAATTCAGTCATAAAGAATAATAATGCACACAATTAGCATATTCTGAGCAATATTTAGTGATTTACAGACAAAAAGAGGATTTCTGCATAAATTAGCATATTTTGCTAATTATTATGCAAAATTTCGCGTGAATCCGACAATCGGTCTTCAAGATCTTAGGGGGGTCAAATTTCCCCCCCCCCCCCCCCTGTAAAAACCTGGTCTGAAATAGCCCAGTTATAATAGGGTTAAGAACATTATTATTTAATTTCCAATATCCAGGACCTTGCTTTTTTTCCCTAACATTAATTTTATAAAAATAGCGTTATGGTCGCATCTTATTACTGGGCGTATATATGTTGCTATTACCTGAGACTTATTATTACTTATTAACCAATAATCAAGGCGTGATGCAACATTCAAAACTAAATTTCTCCACGTAAACTGTCTTTTTACTGGGTTTCTTTTTCTCCATGTATCACATGAATCAAATTTTGTAATCAAACATTTTAAATTCATAGTGGTCTTATAATGATTATTTGTATTCTCTTTTACATCATTATGAGTACAAAGTACTGAATTATAATTCCCACCTATTACCAATTCATGGTGTTGCTTTCTAATTTGTTTTAAAAACTGTTCTCTAAATGTTTTCTTTGTCGGTGCATAAATATTAACAATACATAAATTACAAATGTTCTCTATAACATTCATCATAATTGCTTTTCCATCTGGATTAAGGATAACACTTTCAAATGTCATTTGTAAAGAAAATGTGCTAGATATTAAAATTGCCACGCCTCTGGAGTGGTTTGTTCCATTATCAAAATAACATTGTCCTTTCCATTCGTTTCTGATTATTTTTTAAATGTCGTCCGTCCAGTATATTTCTTGTAATAAAAACATATCTGCTTTTTGGTGTTTACACCAAAATAGTATTTCGTCCCGCTTCTCATTGCTACGAAGTCCACGGACGTTTAAACTAATCAATTTGAGATGTTGTTCTGAAATTGTCATTATCTACATAAATTATATACAATATCTTACAGAATGTTTCAGTATTATTGTATGGGTATATTTGTTTTATTACTTAAGATATGGTATTATGACGGGTAATATATAAACACCCGAGGTTGTGAAATATAATGTATGCGAGCGAGCGGAGCGAGCTTGAAAATGTTAGCAATTTCACAACGGAAAATTACCATTCGTTTCAATATTATTGTATGCGTATATTCGTTTTATTGCTTATGATAAGGCGTTGTGAAGGGTAATATATATATATATATGTACATCCGAGGTTGTTAAAACATTATGTATATATGCGAGCGAGCAGAGCAAGCTTGAAAATGTTAGCAATTTCACATCGGCAAATCTCAAAATCCCGGAGAAAATGAGGGAGAAAAGAGGGGAAATGAATGCATGAAAAAAGGGACCCATGTCTAAGGGTTTTTTACAAAATGTGACCCATGTCTAAGGATTTTTGTATGAAAAGAAGACCCATATGTCTCAGGATCTTTCTTGAAAAAGTCACCCTTCCCAGCGGCACATCCCTGTTTACCCAATATACGTGAGTACCCCCCCCCCCCCCCGGGGATCGCGCACGCACGAACAAACACACACACAAACGAACAACAAACACACACACACACACACAAAAACACACGTACAAACATTTATACATGCACGCACATGCCAAATTTGACAACCACAAAGTAAAAAATGTGGACATATTTCGAAATACTGACAGCTGCAAACTGTGTTTTATTATAATGAAATCCGAAAGAAGACGGCACACTTTCAAGGCGTAACATAAATATTGAGTATCCCCCCCCCCCCCGGGGGTGCACTTATGTATAATGTTAGACGGGTATGTGCCGCTTAAAAGAACCCCGTTTTCACATCCGATTGCCTCTCTAATAATACCCCATTTTCAAAAATTGCCGCTCCATAGACCCCTGGAATGACTTGGCTAGGTAGTTGAGTAGCGACAAGTCCATTCTTCTTCTTCTAGTCACCACCATTGGAGCCTTTCTGAGGGTTTCCGTAGCTCTTTGGTAGCTCCAAATCTATGTATTTTGTAGTTTTAGTCTGCTCCTTAGTCCTCTTAACTCCGGTTACAGGGTTTTTGTAGCTCCAAAGACCCTATATTTTTTGCTTGTAGTCAGCAGTTCCGTGCGGCACACCCCCGTCAAAAAATAATTAGAGTGCCACCAAAATAAAGTATAAAAGCAAATATAGTTACAAGATGAAATATCAAAATAATGAGAATGTGTACATACTGATTGATTTACCCATTTGTAACAAATGAAACACAAAAAGGAACAAAAGAATAACTTAACAACGAATATAAGTTATTGAACTATTGGTACAATACGTTTCACCAACATGCTCAGAAAATAATTTGAAAAATAACGAAACTTGCGGTATAACACGCACTGAAATATAGAACTTTCCGCTCAATGTCCCTGTGCATACGTCATCAGAAAGACATGTTTACGGCCACCGCCGAATCGCTTGATTCGGTAGTTAAGACGGGGTTCAATATATTGCTCATTTGTAATTTATCTGACGAGTGAGTGCTTGGAAAGTAATCAACTTCGTGTAAGTCGATCTTGACGGGACCGTGTGAAACAGGTCGACTTAGGCGATATTCGACTTGCGCGTAAGTCGAAGGAAATTCGACTTACAGTTACGTGTAAGTTGTCCATAAACGTCCCCGGCCCCTACCTATAGCTCAGTGACCGCGAGCAGCTAGCGGCCGATGGAATAATTTGTCTTGGGCATCAGAAAAAACGAAAATTTCATGTACATAGAATTGACTTCACACTCCTACTTGGACAAATATAATTATAAGAATATACCAAATCATACTCGTTCAGTGATTAATTTTATTGTAGACATAAATAATCTTCACTTACATGGTATTTGTTATTATGTAAATTGTGTGGATCCACTCTACTTTGAATTCTCCGGCCACACGCTAGCTAGCTATGCATGCAGTAGTCTAGCACTACTATACTACGCGATGCACGTGGTACGTGTATGTCTTCGTGACATTTGTTGGGAGCGAGCATGCATTGAAGGACGGTACCGGTACCGTACTGTGTATGGGGAGAAAAGGGAGAGGAAGAGAAAGAGATGCGAGATAAGAACAGAGATCTAGGAGCGATCAGATCAGTGCGTTGCGTTGTAAACAAAAATGCGGTGTGACCGTAATCGGTAACACATTGCGGTTTAGTTCGAGCAAGGAGTAAAAATAACTTCTTCCTTCGACTTACGCGATGCGAATTTCATGTTTTGCTTTGAAAGTGTGCCGGGAATTTGATCGACTTAGGCGATAATTCGACTTACACAAATCGACTTATGCAGAGGAATAACGCACGCAAGTGTATGACGATAAATCGGGACTTTTTATAATCATCGACTTACGCGATTATTCGATATATTTAACTTCGACTTACGCGGAGTTGACTATTCATATTCTACATGATCTTAGAGGTATAATTCAACTAAGTTTGTGTTTTCTAATGAATCTACACTTTAAAAGCAGCCTTGTTTTGTTTTGATGAAATGAGACCCTTAGGAGCGGCGATCGGTCATTTAAAAATGTAAATGGCAACCTTAGGAAAATTTAGAAAAAAGTGGCAACTGGCCTTTTTGATGAAAATGATAATCTTAGTAGCGGGGATTGGCCTTTTATGATTGAAGTGTGAGCCTGAGCGTTGGACCGTTTGTGAAAAGGGGGGTCTTTGAAGCGGCACATACCCGTTTTGCAAATATACAAGATCCCCCTCCCCCCGGATACTCCTTAGCTAATTAAGCATTACGATAGTATGACAGCTGAATGAAGGAATTTCCACACAGGCGATATAAGATTTGGATGTTGTCATTATTGAATAAATATGACAAAAGTCCAAAAGATGTATTGCACGGCAGATAATTAAAGTCCATGGTAATACATTTAAGTGCTCTGTTGGCCTGAAGTGAATCTAACTGTCACGTTTTTCTTGAGACAGTTGATTGTTGTTTTTATTTTTTTGATGATATTACTAGTACATTATCTGTCACACTGAATCTCTTGTGTTCAACAAGAGCTGATAACAAACAATGTTTGGTGTAATGTTATAGTACACTTCTTGGGGTAATTGGTAATGTTGATGGTTGACCATGGTTTCTTGCTGTTTGTGATCTTCTTAGCTCATTTCCGCTGCCATAGGTATCACCTAATGTGTTCAAGGGATGTGGGGAAATATGGTATATATCGGTACGAACAAAATAAATAATTTAAATGTAAACAGTTCAACAGATTTGTGTTTTTTGTCCTTCGTTATTTAAGTTTAAAAGCATGTAAACTATGCTCTACCATCGTTTTCCACACAGTGGATAAAACAGCGAATCGATATCAACCATGCTCCCATAGTGGCTTTCCAGGACATGATCCTTCTATACCATTAAGGGTTATGGGGAAGCTTAGTTATATTGAACGGCTACATTGTATCTTTACCATTCCCATTTGTCAGTTACTAATGGAATGTCTCAAGTAAATTGCTTTAAATAAACACTGATCTAAAATCCTGCTTGATAAATATGAATGCAGTATGCTTCATCTCTATAAGAAATAAAAGTACAAGAGATGCAGAAGAAGTAAACAATTATGTACACACAGCCTTGAGACTGTCCCCTATGCATATCAGTTTCTTAAACTTTCCGTTTCCCTGGTAACCCAAAAGTAATTTAATCAAGTGTGAATTTTGTTTAAAGAAATTTGTATCCTTGTTAATGAGACGTATGAAGCTCCTTATTTTTTCTGAGAAAAAGGGTGGTCAAAGCAAGCAAGTAGTACAGTTGATAGTTTTTTTTTAAATCTGGCTAGATGTATGAACCAATTTTTGTTTGTTATGCTTTTATTTGATATTCGTAAATATATTCAGACCGAAACAACTCAATCAGTGCTAAATTAACGGGGCTGAAAAATGGTACGTGAACACATCATCATGTAGCGCAATGTATTTTCCTAATTAACTTTCGAGTTGTTTACCTAAAAAAGTCAGTTTGAGACAGTAACTCATGATTAGGGAGGGATCAAATAATGAACTGTCAACAACACGTATTGATTTGTTCTCTTTTCTGAAAATAAATGTGATGCCAAAAGGAAGAATAATACAAATATTGAAAAACAACTTTCTGACCAGAATTTCCTTAAATATTTAGCTTTTATTTGATATTTTCATGAATACCATCGGAAAATGTCACACAGGTTTATATTTAGGGCTTCAATTAAATAAATCATTTGAAAACATTTTTATGTAGCGCAATGTATTCCCTATTGCACTTTTAAGGTACTATTCAGAGGCCTAATTTAGACCATAAACAATATTAGGTACAAAATAAACGTCTTTAATTTCATTCTTGCAAAAGTAAATTTGCATGATAATGCGAACAAAATATAAAGCTGTCTATACAATTCAGACAGTTAGACAACAAAATCAAATTATTGTCGGCATTTATAGGATTTTAAATGTTTTAATTTTGTTAATGTTACTTTTAAAATGTTACTTATTGCAAACTGAAGAACTCCACTAGCTTTACATATGTGCCAAATATGAGAGTGATCGGTCCTCAAGTAAAGACATTAAAGAGGGAGCAATATTTACACACTTGAACCCTAGATAACATAGCCATTATTATGCCTTTAACTTACATATGACGCATGTTGATTACGTAATAAAAAAACATTTCCTTTTCGTACATGATATGCAAACGTTAATAGCGTTTCTGATTTGAATACACTTTCAGAAGTAGACATCATAAGTTTCAGCTCACGGCCATCATTTTCATAGTGAAAAAACTAAACTGTATTAAAGGGACATTCCCTCTTTTGCAAGTCAAATTTCAAAAGTTGCGAGGTATATGAAAGAAAATGTCATTTAACAGTATGCCTAAAAAAAATAGGGCTTGAAATCTCTTTTACAACGACAACCAACGGTTAATTGCGCATTTACGTGTATTCACCCAGTGAGGAAGTTCGTACACGGATTCCACGAAGTACCACAACGCTATGCGTGACCCCTACGTGATCCGCGGTAGCTACGTGACCCGCACACAAATAACAATAGCATGACCGAATTCTAAACAAAATAACTAAACCTCGCGTAAACTGACTACATGTAATTACATATTCTTAATTTTTGAGATTTTTTCCGTGACATACATTTAAAAATGTCGGCTTCATAATACCTTTACAAGAATGAGTACAATATTGTTGTAATATTATGCTAAATCAGTTAAACTCTTTTATTGACCGATATATAATTTGATGGAGGGACGCATGCGTTTTTTATTCGTAGAATCCAAGTTACAGTGCTGTTCGATCTGATTGTGTGTGTGTGTGTTACACTCATCCCCATCCGTCAAATGGAAACTGTTCAGACGTTTTGTAAAAGAGGGACTGTACCTTTAATAAACATTGTTTTTTTTTGTATCGTGTTGTTCACGGAAATTCACATAATTTTTCATATACAAATTGATGACGTCATAATAATATAACCAATCAACTATGACCACGAAAATTTGTCTGTACCCTATGCTTATGTAAACATGGGCATTAGCAAAATTAAGTTGATAAAGACTTAGCCATTATGGAATAAGTGCACTTAATGCAAACTCAACGTTCACCAACCCTAAGAAATGTAGCAAAACATGAACATGTGCTATTTTTACATACCTCCAGTCAAGAAGTACAAAATATAGTATGAATGAGTTTGTTTCTTGTTATCATTTTGTTTCTAGCATTGGACATATCAATGGACAAAACACCCAAGTCGGAGGATCATAGGGGGGGGGGGGCAGGGGGGGCGGTCGCCCCCCCAATGAAAATATTGGGGGGGCGAACATATCATTTCGCCCCCCCCCCCCCCAATAATTCCGAAAATGAGGAAGAAAAAATCGAGTGATATAATGCCAAAGAGGGGAAAGACACATTTATCAATAATTAATCTTCAAAATAGCCGTTTTTTTTATTTGAAAAGGACTGTAAATCTCTTTTTTGCCGCGCGCTTCGCGCGCATACAGTTTCTCATATTGCAAGTTTCATTTGGGTTGCGGGAACTCACCTTTTGAAATGTGTTGGGCAGCGTAATTTCTCAAACGCACACCTCAAACGAAGTTTATTAAACCCTCATCTATAGATAGCACACCGTCACAGAAAATAAAATAATCTCGGTACATATGCGCTGAACGCAAATCAAATTGGAATATCATGTCCCCCACATTTGAAAAAAGAGCAGATTGTCCCCCTCCCTTTCTCATAATGTATGTTTGGTTCCATACCTATATACTCCATATAACGTGAAATTTCTGTCTCAGGTGTGCACCAAATCGCACAATTTCACGCCAAAAAATACAAAAGCTCCTTACTGTGGGAGGGGGACACCCCCCCCCCCCCCACACCCTCCCCCGCTCGGTCGCTTCGCTTCCTCGCAATGTCTCCCCTACACTTTTGAGAAACTGTTGACGCCCTTGCTTAGTTTCATGGAAGCCCAATGCCCTAGACTATATCGATGGCTCTATAGTATACATGATCACGTGGATCCATCTCATGCAAGGCTCAGTCTTTTCCTCGCTATGCCCTTTAAAAATACGTTATGAGTAGGTTCACTATTTTATACAATTTTAACACCCATGCTAGGATCAAATGTCTGAAATCTAAAAGCTTCCGCGGGCTCTGCCCACTGGACCCCCATTATTGTCCCCAAATGTGGGTGCCCCCCAAAGTCAGGTCTTCGAGCCATCAAGACACTTTCAATGAGCGCATAATAAAACTTCCGGGCATGCCAATGTGGGGCTTTTAGCTCTCTCCGTGGTCACTCTGGAAAATTTTTCAAATTTCGCCCCCCCCCCCAATCTCAAAAACGGATCGACACCCCTGTCTGGCCCACAGACTACCATTTTTCAAACCAGATCTACGCCAGTGATATTTTTACGAGCAGGGTATCTTAATTTCTTACCAACTGTTTCCTGCAGATCAGTTAGAAATTCGTCGTATCTCGCGTCTTCAACATCTGTTATGGACAGCCGACCAAACTTGACAGAATGCACCAGAATAACAGCATCAACATTGAACAACTTTTCATGTAGACGTCTGTCTCCAATATAAAGGTAAATGACTGGACCAACAACTGACATATATTTCAGTCTTGTAATAAAAGGCTGGAGTCTACTCTCTGATGAGTAAGAGCACACTGCAACTTTGAGCATGCCGGCCATTTTCACTACTATCCCAAACTGGGCTTTATCCAACCAACATATACTCGCTGATGTACCACGTACGCAACAGGGAATGTGAATCTAAATAGTCAGTACCACGAGCAATGATGAAACACAAATGAATGAACAGATACGGAAATTTGATTGCATGTATACGTCATGATTTAGCCCCAACCCTCTTTTACCTATTGGTCAGCACTCGCCTACAAAAAGAGTCCAACATAAATGTTAATGATATGGCGTTCGTAACCGACTGGGACTGACGAACAATGGATGAACGTGGGGCGGGGCCTAATCGTGACGTACCAGTCCACTTGTGAATACGCGAATCAAAATGCTCTACTGTCACGTTGTGTGAATAGGCGTTCTCTTGGGTTTGGCGAACGACAAAACAGCGCCTATTCCTGAACGACCAAGGAATATATTTATTTAGATTCCTTCTCGATTCGTCCCAATATCGTTCTGACTTCCTCCACATAAACTTCATCTCAAAATTGCTTACAGCAATCTGATCATGGCGACGGCTACCCAGACAAAAAACTCCCAACGTCTCCAGGAAATTCTGGAAAACGATACTCCACTATCCATCGGCCTCATAGGGCCACCAGGGGCTGGAAAATCGACATTAATAAACAATTTCAAGAGTTTGTTCAGGAACAAAGGCCTGGAATTTGATGTAGGCCAATACGAATACGACGAATATGTTCCAACGGCCCCATCAACTTTCTTTGGTGGTCATTCTATGAAGAGGGATCCGGTGAAACTTACTGATTTCATCACAATTGTAGACAATCGTGGCTGGCAAAACTGGGATAACCCATCATCACTTGCAGAGCTGGAAGCCCAAATTGGTACGTTTTCGAATATTATTATGGATGATTGCGATGATGAGTGATAATGTTGATGATAATGTTTATGATGATGATGATGATGATGATGATGATGATGATGATGATGATGATGATAATGATGATGATAATGACAAAGGGGTCGATCCGTTTTTGCGATTGGGGGCAACATTTTCAAGAGTCACCGGTGAGAAAGCTAGAAGCCCCAGAATTAGCATGCAGAACATTGCAGAAGGGCAATTCCACAGTAACGGAAGGACATTCAGACACAATTTTTGAATTTAAATCAAATAATTCCAGGATCCTGCTTTTGATTTATCATTTTAAATGGCATGTCTGTAATCCTAGTTGGGACACCTTTGATTTCCACTATTTCTAAAGTCTTGACCACATTACGTTAAAGGGATAGTTGAGTTTTGGTAGAGAGGGCGCTAGACTACTTATTTGTTTTGTGAGGTAATGGAAAACTGAGTGTATTTGTTTGATCAAAATCGGTTCAGAGACGGCTGAAATATCCATAAATATAACAATTTGTAATAAAGCTGGGGCCCCAGGTTTATTGGAGAATTTGGAACCAGCCGTTGACATTCGTTTTAAAATGCTTCCTCTTTTCAAACATTTTCAAAAGAGGTGTTCAGATAGTTGTTGATTATCGCTCTATCTAACAAAACATCACATGCACAAAATGTTATTTAAAATGGTTTAAACAAATGCATTTTTGTAAAACGCCCTCTTAAGTTTAAACAGCTCTTTTTGAATGATAACAGGCTTTTTACTTAGTCGTTTGTAATTGTTGTATTCATTTAGAGCATGATGGAGTTATAATTATTAGTTTGTAATGTAATGGTGCATGTTTTGGTTACTAAAATTCAGTTTGACTAAAACTGTACTCTCTCTACCAGAACTCAACTATCCCTTTAATTAGATATGGACACTAATGAGGCCGGTAACGGAAGGACGCCAAAATGGACATGGATTTCCAAGTTTATTAGTTATGACCCAATCTCTGTGAAGTTACGAGGTCCATCATTTTAAGTTGGCTACTAGTCCATTTCCTAATGGTTACAGAGTATAACACCACCTTTTAAGAAAAATATCTCAATTGGTATATTAATTATGATAAATTAATTACTTCAGTGCTTGGTAACGGAAGGACCTCTGAAAAGTCCATATGAATTGTACATTTAAATAAAAGTTTAAACCCTATTAAATGTTATGAGAAGGAAAGATCTCTTTTGTGGTGTAAAATGAATATGTTTCATAGATAACATATGGACATCACAAGCATTTACATTTCTATATTTTCTTACTATATTTCATGCTCGAAAGGCTCTTATTCATGGTCAATCCATGGTAACGGAAGGACACTTAGACACAAATTGTCAAATTTAAGAAAGACATTTTTAAATACTTGTGTTGTTAAAACAGTCTGTTTTACTAACAATACTTCCAAAACATACAGTTTTAAGGTCACATAATTTTGTTTATCTCCGCACATTATTGAATATGCATACAAATGAGGTCGGTAACGGAAGGACGCCAAAATGGCCAAGGTTTTGTTATCGAATCAGTTTTAACTAAAACTCTGTGAAATAAAATAATGGAAAATTAATATTTTAAGGGTGCACATTTCATTCTCTAAAGTGTGAAGAAGAATTTACTCGTTCTTTGATTAAAATTTGTCCGCAGATATTTGAGTTATTTCACACAAAGCGGACCAATGTTGGAAGTACATAATGGACTATAACGTGTGATATGACAAATCCATGTCATATCACCCCAAAAAAGTGAAAGTTTTCATCGCACCCCCTTCAAATTTGCTAATATTTGGTATGTATGATATTTCAACCTTTAAACGCGCAAATATTTCAGTTTTAGCCCAATCCGCCCAACAGTTTTGGCACTATGGTCGATTCTTATGGGAGAGTCTTGTAAGAAATGGGTGTGGGCACCTTTTTTCAAATGGCCATTGTCCATTAACGGTTGAGTCAATTTATTTTGTAATAGTGTCATTAGACTGGGGATGTTATGCAATCCATTTATGCCATTTGTTTTCATGCATGAGCGAGTTTGGATACGATAACCTTTGATCTTAGACTTTTACCTTCCGTTTTTCCTCCTAGATCAAATAATTTTGAGAATTTGTTTGGCTTAAATCTTGGCTTGATATAATTTATACAACATATACAAGAATTGGAGATATATTGTTTCTTGTTTTTTCTACAGCCTTGTTTCAAGTTTGCAAATTTCATGTAAAATTGAATTATTTAAGACCTACACCCATGTTGAAGAATTATATAGGGGTGTATTATGTAAAAAAAAAAACTAAAAAAAAAACACCTATTTAAAGTCATGATAAGAGCCTATTCACACTCTGGCTCACCACAGTTAAATAGACCTGCTAATCCCCAAACAATAGAAATCCAGACAAATGGCATCATGGTACTTGTATTGATGTTCTAATGATACCACATGTTTCCAACCTGACAAGGGCCCTGTTGCAGAAATAAATAAAATCAATTGTGAGCCAGATAAAATGTTCTAAATGCACAAATCTGATTGGTTGAGACACAGAAAATTACTAGTCTGACCACGCTACGCCATTGATAGCTGGCCGTTCCAGGTATTGTCTCATTATTTGGGTTGTCATATGAGAGACAAATTTGTTAACATACATTGTGTCATAATATGTAATTATATGAGGTACCTTGACCTTCCGTTACCATGTGTATGGGATACGGAAGGACATTTTCTTTTGTTATTTATTAATTAACAAAGAAACACTGAGTACACCTGATACAATTGTTAGCAATGAGAAGGCCGACTTGAACTTGCTTTGCAGTGAAGATTGGTCTGCTCTCTAACAACTATGTGAGTCACAAAATTAAAAATATTGATTTTTCGGTAACGGAAGGAAGGCTTGGAGCATAACAAATCAAATAAATAATACAAATTTACTATTTTACAAAATGGTCATATCTTAGGAGTCAGAATAATGGTTTTTATGCATAACTGGGGAAATATAAAACAAACACAGGATCAAAACACCTTTTCACAGAAATGTCAAATTTGGGGGGTTCAATTATGGTTATAAAGTTATTATTAACAAAAAAACTAAAATTACGTAAAACAAAAATTTTCTCATTGAATTCCAAAAATATAGAATTTAAGCTTTGATTTGATACCAAATTTGTATCATAAAAATGCTTGTAAAATGTTTGGTCAAATGTCTACTTTGGCGTGGAATTGCCCAGAATTGGCATGAATTTTAAGAATAGGAGGGGGGGGGGGGGGGGGGCGGTAAATATTTGTCATCCAAATGACACATCCAGCAGGGGGTCTGTTACAGCTGTTACAGCTCGTTATTCCGAAGGTTCGTTTCTCCGAAAATAAAATCGGGTTCGATATTTCGAAGGTTCGTTAATTCAAAAATGAAATGGGGTTCGTGAATCCGAAAATGAAATGAGGTTCGTTAATCCGAAAATGAAATGAGGTTCGTTTATCCGAAAATAAAATGAGGTTCGTTATTCCGAAAGGTTCAATACGAACCCCATATCATTTTCGGATAAACGAACCCTATTGCATTTTCGGACTAACGAACCTCATTTAATTTTCGGATTAACGAACACCATTTTATTTTCGGTTTAATGAACCTTCGGAATATCGAACCTTCGGAATAACGAACCTTCGGACTAACGCAACAAATGATCGGATTAACGAGCCCTATTTCATTTTCGGATTAACGAACCCTGAGGTATACGAAATGTGTGTGTTCTGAATAACGACCCTTCGGAATAACGAATCGCAGCCGTTTATACAAGTTTTAAGATTTAGGAATATAAAGTCTTTATTATTATTTATCTTCTTTATTTAAAACAAATTGTATTCTACAAACATTGGGTTGAGTCAAGGGGCAACCACATTGTGGACCGAATGGGGGTCCAGGGGCGGAGCCCGCGGAAGCATTTAGATTTCAGACATTTAGAACTACTATAATGTGTGATAACTTTATATAAAGAAGTAAATCTATTCGTAGCTTAGGTTTAAAGGGCATAGCTAGGAAATAAAGAGAATAGGTGGTCAAAAGGCCTTTAAAGGGGCCCTGCAACCCAAATGCATGTTGACCTCTGTTCATCTGTATTAGTGTACACATTCAATATTTGTAAACGGTTTGACCCAAATATGTTTTGTATATTTTTAAACATTTTATCATTTATTTGTCTTCATGTTGCTAAGCCCCACCTCCTAAAAAACCCTCCAGAGCAAATTCTATTGTTGACCTGCAGTGACATCATTTGTCAATCACTAGTCAGCTACCATGAGATTAACAAAAGATGAAAGTACAAAAAGAACATCCACACAAAAGCATGCCCTGCATACCTCCATGCAATAGCTTAGGCCGCCCTCAGACCGGGCTATGCTCTAGCCACGATCTAGACAATAGCTGATCACAATCGCTGGAATGTTTCTGAAAAATGTCTTTTGTCCAATGAGGATCTGAATGGGAGGATTATCGCACATAGGTGAAAGGATAGCCTCTCATGCATGGACATATAATGGCTCCCTGAACAAAAGAGTAGATCGCCGAAGACCCACGACCGCTTTCGACATGTCGAAAGCGGTCGTGGGTCTTTGGCGATCTACTGCGATAATCCTCCCATTCATTCGTCATTTAATCATCGTTCGGACAATGCTTCGCCTCCCACTGCCAAATTTATGAATGGGGATAAGGAGCGCAGCGAGAGCGTAGCCTGTGTGGCGGGGGTATTAGACAGTGCTTTTCTTCTGACATAGCAACAGCTATTGTAATTGAAGTTGTGTGAGTTGGTATTCTATTCAACCGTGTGATGCTATTGTGATTAGGCTAATCACAATAGCATGGTAGCTGACCAGTGATTGACAAATGATGTCACTGCAGGTCAACAATAGAATTTGCTCTGGAGGGTTTTTTAGGAGGTGGGGCTTAGCAACATGAAGACATATAAATGATAAAATGTTGAAAAATATACAAAACATATTTGGGTCAAACCGTTTACAAATATTGAATGTGTACACTAATACAGATGAACATAGGTCAACATGCATTTGGGTTGCAGGGCCCCTTTAATATCAATTTATGTATTTATTTATTTATTTGTTTTCCACTAATGGGATGGATTGCCCTTGTCAGCTACAAGCTGTTTTTCAAAGGGTTCTTTATAACAGTGTAACAGTGGCTTGGGGGTCACATAAACCCCGAAAGCTTGTTGACATTAGCACTTTTGAATCGATGTCAGTATGATTTACGACCTATGCAAAAAAGTTTGAACCTTTGGGATACAGGGCCCCCCCCCCCCCCCCCCCCCCCTCTCATTGCCCTTGGCGTGCCCGCGGAAGCATTTAGATTTCAGACATTTAGAACTACAATAATGTGTGATAACTTTGTATAAAGTAGTAAATCTATTCGTAGCTTAGGTTTAAAGGGCATAGCTAGGAAATAAAGAGAATAGGTGGTCAAAAGGCCTTTAATATCAATTTATGTATTTATTTATTTATTTGTTTTCCACTAATGGGATGGATTGCCCTTGTCAGCTACAAGCTGTTTTTCAAAGGGTTCTTTATAACAGTGGTTTGGGGGTCACATAAGCCCCGAAAGCTTGTTGACATTAGCACTTTTGAATCGATGTCAGTATGATTTACGACCTATGCAAAAAGGTTTGAACCTTTGGGATACAGAGTCACCCTCTCATAGCCCTTGGCGTGCATGGCAATGCAGTAGCGCGGAGCCTTGCATTGGATGTGACCAGGTACTCCTGTACTAGAGTCATTGACATGGTCTAGGGGCTTGAGCACCTGGACACGTTTAGGCTTCAGTAATTTAGAATCATTATGGATATTTTGACGAGCGATTTGGTGAGTATACAGTTGGCGTGCGCACGGGTGGGGAGCACGGGCCATCATTGATATGGCCCCAGTAGAGGGTACAGGGGACGGAACCTCTGGGGATTAAGGATTAAGGATTTGGGCAATTGTTTAGTCTTCAACCAAATGACACATACATTTGACAAACGACATGCCCTTTTCAACCAAAATATACATAACCATTACTGTACAGCTCCGCCATCCGACTTAAACATTAATTTGTTAATGATGTTCAAATTCGCTCTGCGTTCAGCCGTAGTGGACCGAATTGAAAGAGGTTATTTTAGATTATGTTATTTTCTGTATCGATGTTCTATACATGAAGGTTTTAACTTCGTGTTTATTAACTTCGTGCAATATGTATCCGATGATCGGGGTAATAGGTTTTCCCGCTCAGTTTCGCGATTGTTTCATTCAAATTTATTATAGGAGCAAACGAATTCGCGCTTTGCGATCGCCGTATCAAAGCAGCATTCGAATGCGTAAAATTAATAGTCGCTCAAAGTCACGTAAATTTCACAAAGAGCATAACTTTTCATCAATGGTTATTCAAATTGGCACGCAGTTTACGCTGGCGCCTCTTCGGTCATTCGAATTCATGAAAGAGCTAGCAAATTTTAAATTACTGCTTTTAATTTAAGAAATATACAGGTAGATCAGCAATAAATTGGTTAAAAGCAGTGCCGTATCGTATTTGGGCAAGCTCAAGAAATACACTCAGCAAAAAAAGAAAGTAAACACTTTTTCAAGTTCATATTTTTCATATATATATCAAATTAAAGGATATTTAATTGCTTTTCAACCTGGTAGGTGAATACAAATTAAAACTTTACGCATGAGTGAACACATTCATTTGTCTGTTCCAAGGTGCAAAAGTAAAAATTGCAAAATCGCACAAAAAATATAAAAAGTCATATTGCACAGAAAAGTTAAACAAAACTCGATAAAGGTGTGCATGGTTCATTGCACTTTTGAAAAGACAATTATTAAAAAGAGTAACCCTTATCCCATTTAAATTCTGATTTACCAGAAGGTTCTTCTCTTTTTTTAATCCTTTGTGGGAAAGAGAGAGAGAGAAAAGGCTCAATAGTTTAACCACAGTTTATCCACATTTGTCTCTCATTCAAAGATAAAGCTATTGTTTAGGTGTGATCTTTTGTTTCCATTTTCCATTTTTCTTTTGTGGAAGGGCATTTACACATCAATGGCAGACTGTCCATTTTTGCAATTTTTACTTTTGCACATTGGAAGATAAAAACAAATGTGTTCACTCATGCGTAAAGTTTCAATTTGTGTTCACCTGGCAGGTTGAAAAACAATTACATTTTCTTAAATTTGATATGTAATTTATTGATTTGTACTAGAGTTTTATATGTACATTCTGGACTTGAAAAGTGTTTACTTTCTTTTTTTGCTGAGTGTATATTCCGGCAGGGGCATGTCATAAATGTATTTTTTGGCAAAATCAAGTCATATTCGTGGAAAAGTCACTTACAATAATATAATTTTGGGGCGGTAAAATCGCGGCAACTTTGTTTTTTTTCGGGGGGCGGGGGGCTTGTCAGGTGTAAATTATAAAGATGGAATTTGGGGAATAGGACCCCGGCCCTCTTGAAAAAAAGTGTTCCCACGCCAATGAGCTTTATGTTTCTTTTCGTTGTATTTCTCTGGATTCCCTCTAGGCTTATGATGTTATTGTTAAATTATAGGGGAGGGGTAAAGTCCCTCCTCCGAGCTAAAGCGTGGACAATATTCCTTACACAATCTTTTTGAAGCTAAGTGGGGATGTAGATGACATTACAATTATGAAAATGTTCATAATAGTAATGTATATATAATGGACAAACTGAACTAACCACATCTTGTCCCTTTCAGGATAAATGTTGTTAATTTCGTGTGGTATGTGATATGTATTCATACAATTAAAACAGGAGGAAGAATTATATATGTGTGTGTGTGTGTGTGTGTGTGTGTGTGTGTGTGTGCGTGTGTGTGTGTGTGTGTGTGTGTGTGTGTGTGTGTGTGTGCGTGTGTGCGTGTGTGTGTGCGTGTGTGCGTGTGTGCGTGTGTGTGTGTGTGTGTGTGTGTGTGTGTGTGTGTGTGTGTGTGTGTGTGTGTGTGTGTGTGTGTGTGTGTGTGTGTGCGTGCGTGTGTTAGTGTGTGTGAAAAATTATGTATCAAAATTATAATTATGGTGGAGTAAAAATGATTAATTTTGAATTATTTGTTAGAACGCAGCGGATAATGTGGGTGAAACGATTATTATATGGAGAAAGAAATTTGGGATGGAAGTTATTTTTGATTATTGCTTAAGTTCAGTAGGAGGAAGGCTAATTTTTTCATGTGATTATGAAATGCAAAAGATGAAGTTTAGTTTGAAGATTCCACCTTATTATTTGGAAATGTTGAAAGCTTGGAAAGAGATTGATAATTTAAGGCATGCTAATGGTTGTATGAATCCAATTATTTTTAATAATAGGAACATATGTATTAAACAAAATAAGATGGTATTTGATAAAGAGTTATTCGAACGAGGGATCGTTATGTTGAATCATACTATTGATAATGGACAAGTTAAACCCGTTGCATATTTTTTGATCCATGGTATGACAGGTGAGAATTTGCTTACAATAATTGATATATATCATGCGATTCCGAGAGATTGGAAAAATGAGCTAGGTTTCATACAATTTTGTGAGGTAGATTTAATTAATTATAATATAAACTTACATATTTTGGAAAAAAACATTAAGTTTTAAGGATGTACCATCAAGAAAAATATATGATTACTTTATTCGAGAATCGCAGAAGTCATATGATTTACAAATAAGGGATGGACAAAATAATTATAATTATATAGATAAAGAACTAAGTGAATGATTTTTTAGACCACGAATAACATTAATGATAGGGAAGCAGAGAGAGTTTCAATTTAAGTTGCAGCTGCTGCTGGGGGTAGAGGGGGTTTGTTTGTTTGTTTGTTTTTGTTTTTTCTTCTTCTTTTTATCATAGCTTAAAGGGAGAGATCCACTTTTGCAAGCCAAAATTCAAAAGTTGCGAGTTTATTGTCTTATATGAAAGGAAATTTCATTTAATAGCATGCCTGAAAAAATTAGGGCTTGAAATCTCTTTTTCGTGGAGTTGTAGACCTAAAACTGAATAAACTGAGGGACGTCGGTTAATTAGGTACATACGTATTTTCGGCCGGTGAGTAAGTTTGTACATAGATTTCACGGAGTGCCAGATCGGTATGCATGACCCCTACGTGACCCGCGCTAGCTACGTGACTCGCGCATAAGTACTAATGTGTGAGCGTTTACCAAGCAAAATACCCAAACATCGCTTAAATTGACTACATGTAATTATATATTCTTTCTTTTTGAGATCTTTTTCCGTGACATACGTTAACAAATGTCGGCTTCACAATACCTTTACGAGAATTAGTACTATATTGTTGTAATATTATGCTAAATCAGTTGAACTCCTTTATTGACCGATATATAGTTTAAATGGAGGGACGCATTAGTTTTTCATTCGTAGAATCCAAATTAGAGGGCTGTTCGCTCTGATTTTTGTTTTGCGTGTTACATTGATCCCCAGCCGTCAACCGAAAGCTGTTCAGACGTTTTGTAAAAGTGGACCTGTCCCTTTAAAAACCTCCAATTATCATTATTCGTCTGTAGTTTATAATTATGTGATGTAAGATTTGTAATTGTTTATGTATGCAAGGTAATTATATTTTGTACTTTCTTTCATTAAAATTGTAATTTGTTGTATTCTCTGTTTAAGATGTTCACATTGGACATATTTTGTATTTTATGTATATTCAATTGTAAATGTATTAATTTTGAGGAATAAAAATCACTTTAAAAAAAAAGTGTGTGTGTGTGTATGAGTGTGTGTGCGTGTCACTTAAAAAAAAATCACTTACAAAAAATAAAAAAAGCGTGTTTGTGTGTGTGTGTGTGTGTCCCAACTCATTGCAGTTTGCAATTAGTCGGATGACGCGACGCCACGAATGATATACACTGTATTTGATTTAGCCAGAAATTACATGAGCTTTCCCCAAAACAGGACTTTCCAAGAATATGAAATTGCGCTAATATGATATAATTTTAACTAATTGTAACATGATTTTACCCGGATATATGATTTTCATCCTGTAATGTGACAGGGGTAGATTTAAACACGGATCACCCCATGATTGACTAAGTGGTTCTTCTGAACACGATCTGTTACGAGTCAATTGATGGTTTCATATCAGGTCATGTATAGTGTGTACCTCTGCCGCACTGCTCAAGTGTGCTTTGAGGATACAGGGGTCGGCGGCTCTTGTATTCCATCTTCATATTGACAGAAACACACAAAAAAAGCCTCGAACGGACGGACCTAAACAGAATCGACCCAAGACTGCCCAACGACTACGAGACAGAAATCAACACATACTGTAGGTTAACATTCGCGGCCTTAGATCCAATATTGGAGAACTAGCCAACTTATGCAAGGAGAGAGCACCAACTATTGTCATCGCAGTGGAAACTTTCCTCGACTCTACCGTTCAAGACGGTGCTGACGCATATCAATACCAGGTTATACCATGTGCTGTCGCAGAGACAGACCTGCAAGAACAGGAGGCGGTATAGCTGTGTACTGTCTCGAACGAATAGCAATCCACCATGACTCAACTCGTGATCCGGAAGATCTTGAACTCATGTGGCACACTGTTACCCTACAATCCCATAAATTACTAATAGGGGCTGCATACAGGCCACCAAGTGCCAATAACGATCTCATTGACTACCCTGACATCTACACCATTTCAAAGATGGAAGAATTCAAGGCTAATTCTGTGATGTTTGTCGGCGTCTTCAACGTTCACCATGAAGAATGGTTGGGCAGCCACAAGACGGACACTGCAGGACAACGAATGCTGTAATTTACTAATTCTCTCGGACTGGATCAGATTGTCAGTGAACCAAAAAGAGGTGTTCAAATACTGAATCTCATCCTGACTGATTTAACCTGTCTCTACCACTACTCTAGCCAACGTCGGTACCTCTGATCACAATCCAGTTATAGTCAAGCTTGATGTCCCTATATTCAGAGACAAGTAGTATAAAAGGAAAATATGGCAATATGACCAAGCCAACTATTGGGACACGAGAGGCTACATCTCATCTACAGACTGGTCATCAATATTCCAGGAGCGTGACCCGGAGAAAGCATGTACAAGGATAACACAAATTATAAGTGACGCCATGGACGTATACATCCCTAGCAAAACAGTCAAATGCAGAAGGGCATCAAAGAAGAAACGTATAATTTTCCGAAGGCTCAAGAAGAACGACACTGCTTCACAGAAGGACATATTCTTCGTAGCTAGGAAATCCTACAACAAGGCAGAGAAAGAGGCAAAAAGAGACTACGACACAAAAGTGAAAGGAGATCTCGCTGACAAAAATCTAAGCAGTAAGAAGTGGTGAACATTTTTCAACACACTATGCGGCATATGTGTTCATTGTGATATTCCCGTCATCGTTCATGATGATGTTGCCCATATTACATCAGGAGAAAAGGCGTTCTGCGAGATATTTGCAGAGAAATGCCACCTACCAGATGCCAATGACTCCGCTCCACACCTCGACAAATGTACTGCTACTTGCATTCACAACATCATCTTCAAACCCAAGATTATCAACAGACTACTGAAGCAACTCTCCCCGGACAAAGCAACAGGCACAGACGAAATCCCTGCAAGAGTACTCAAAGAGTGCAGTGCAGAGCTTGCAAGTCCTCTAAGTCGCCTATTCCAGCTGTGCTTCTCACATATGGTGTATTCCCAAGTCAATGGAAAACTGCCACAGTAACGCCTATTCATAAGAGGGACTCCAAATCAGATCCGTGAAAGTATCGACCCATTTCGTTACTTAGTATCATGAGCAAAGTCATGGAATCAGCAGTCAACGTGCAGCTACAAAGCTACATGCTGCAGAACCACCTGATCTGAAGCAGACAGTTTGGATTCAGAGCAAGACCTCAGCACTGCAGACCTTCTCACCATTCTTTCACAAAGCTGGAACAACATCATATCCAAAGGAGTGGAGGTGTGCGTCGTAGCTTTGGACATCAAGGGGGGCGTTTGACATGGTGTGGCACAATGATCTCCTAGCCAAACTTAGGTCCAAGGGTGCCCATGGTAAGCTGCTGACATGGCTACAAAGCTACTTAACGGAGATAACAATCAGAGTCGTCCTATCAGGCCAGACTTCAGATGCCTCACTCATCAATGCTTCTGTTCCCCCAGGGGTCAAAACTTGGGCCTTTGCTTTTCTCAATCTCCATCAACGATCTTGTAGACAGTTGTGAAAATGATATCTACCTGCATGCAGATGACTCAACGATATATGCTCAATATACATGCTCAAGAGACACAGATGAAGTAGCTGCCAGCTGCCAATAGGGATCTTTGCTAGAATTTAAATCATGGGCTGACAAATAGAAAGTTACTTTTGAGCCAAGTAAATGCAAGGCAATGACATTATCAAGGAAGCGAATTCCATCAAAACCAAATATTTATTTGGAGAATGTCTACTTGCCGCCAGTAACGACCTTGAAATCCTGGGCGTCACCTTTGATAGCAAGCTGACATGGTCAAAATATATCGCAGTTGTTGCCTCCAGAGTTGGTCAAAAACTTGGTTCTCTAAGGAAAGTCGCCAGGAAGCTGGACCCTAAAGGCAGATCGACTGTTTACAAAGCACAAGTCCGCACCATCATGGGAGTACGCTTGTTTGTGCTGGATTAACTAGCCTCCAATCACTCTCAGCTAACTAAACAATATCCAGAAGAAGGTCCTCAAAATTATAGGTGTTGATGAGAAGATTATATCACATGCCTGAATAATAACCTCCCATGCATGAACATAGGCTATAATAACCCCTGAACAAAGGTTCAGAGCGCCAAACTCCCTTCGCTTGTTTTTGGTGTGTTTAAAACAAGCGCAGAGGTCTGGCGCTCTGACATTTTTTTTAGGGAGCTATTGTCTGTTCATGGTAACTGATCGCGATCCCCTCCCGTCCATGAAAGCTTCCACTGCGTTGCCAACTCGTTGTCGGAGACCGTACTACGCTTTGTCACACGCATTAACCCTCGTCAGGTTGCAGTGGGAGCGCCACGTGATCGCGGATACATGTACCATCGATAACAAAACGGACCTTTCGATTTATACGTTTGCTAGTGGACTGGTACGGTGACGTCATTTTTTGAAGCAGTGCGCATGCGCATATACGTGCCCGTCTTTCGCACCAGAAATCTAGTACGTGTACACCCCTGTTTACCGTCGGTCTAGATATATGACACTAAGCACTATTTGGTTACAAAACACAACGTCATATAGTTTCCCTGTTGTAGTCTCTTTAAACAGGTTTACTGCACTATATGATTTAAATGAACTTGTTCATAAAGGTAACCTGTTTATAGCGTCCACACTTCTAATCTGCACTGTACACAGGTCTGACTTTGTGATTTAAATTTTATGGAGTCTGCTTGATATTAGCGCCCAATCCCATTGTTTTCTTTGATGGTCACTATACACTGGTTTGACAGTACACTGTTTAATGGAAATTGTCTTTAAAGGTCACCTGTTTATAGCGCCAACATGTCTTGTTTCCCTTCATCCAAACGTTAGACAAAGCCCTCCTCATGGGCTTATGCCGAAAGGGCAGGGCCCTGGGAACGATTTTTTCACCGGGGTGCTGAGATATATATACGTATATACAGGCCCGTCGGA